>JAPMNP010658320.1:0-10065 GCA_029874935.1 Atherina boyeri | reverse complement strand
TCAGGATGCAGTACTTTTACATATTAATGGTTCACCCATTAACAGTAAAATAATTACTAATGTTTACACACACAAAATTCTTGCAATACAGTTCATACAGCTAAATGAGACCAGTGTCTTTTTTAGCCATTCTGCTCTGACAATCTCAGGTAATTCAATTATTTGGCAATGTTTTCAAACATAATCTTCAAATTTGATTGAACTATTTTACTGATTATTTTAAACATCTCATTTTTTAATTTGGAGGATGACAAATGGATGCCTTTTATCTAATCTAACTAAAGTTGAATATTAATATAGTTGGTATGTTTTCTAATAAAATATATTCATATAAGATGTTCTCATTAAGAGAGAACAAAGTTATAACAAAACAGCTGATCTTCATCCCAAAGAATGCTAAAATCATTATTATTATTATTATTATTATTATTATTGATATTATTATTATAATAATTATTACTATTATTACTATTATTAATATTGTTGTTCTTATTATTTATAATAATGATCCTATATGTTATTATTGTTGTTGTTATTAACAATATTATAATATAGTTATTGTTTTTATTATTATCATTGAATGATCAAAACTTCTTTCATTCGTTCTTCGTTAGATGTTGACTCCACGTCAGCCTGCAAAATACAAAATAGAACATTTCTCTGTCTACCAAAAACAGTATGAAGACATTCATTAATGAAAAGACATATAGACGTTTTCCTACTTACTGGTCCAACAGCACCCCTGCTGAGTTGGTCTGGGTCAAAGCTACGCTTGTTCACCAAAGCTTCAGCTTCACCCGTCATGTCATAACCTTGGCTGGCAGCTCTGGAGACAGAAACAAGAAGGAATTGAGACATGAAATGCAGCACAATAACAGCAAGACCTGGTTTATGCTGACTTTCTGAGCAGATATAAGACAAGTTTGAAGTTCAGACTGGCCCTTAAGGTTTACAGTGGGGGTGTGTAGAAGAGCACATAAAGTTACTCCTGAGAACTGTAAACAACAGCAGGGCCGAATTGAACAAGGTATGAAGGAAATTGGAAAGTGACTCAGATTTCTCTTTGGTCACACTTATGTGCAGCGACACAGCAAGAGACATTCTCACCGTTGATCCGACAGCAGTGGTTGTCCTTCAGTCTCCTGGTCTTCAGTCTTTTGATCATCGACAGTCAATCGAGCTTCCATGTTCCTGATTATGGAGTCATTATCAGCCACCATCAGACTGGTACCAAACCTACCTCAGGTTGAGAACAGCACACTATTTAACATGCTCTAAAGTGGTGCGTGTAAATACATTGCAGTTGAATATTCTGTTTTGAATTTTTGTGTTTTTATCTGTTTTATACCGTTTAATGTTATAATTCCCTGTGGGTGTTTCTCAGTCTTGAACAAATTAAGATTTTATTCCTTTTGATTTGACATGAATCCATTGTCATCTGAAAACTTTTGTTATTCCAAGCATATTAATGACTGTAATCTTGTGGGTTCCTGAATGATATCATCAGACTCCATTTATACATATCTCATTTGGAGGTTAATGAAGGGATTTCATACAATACATACTCTACAGAATCATCATATATGTACAAATGTCATCTCCCAAGAATACAAACATACCCTATGAAGTCTCTTGTAGTTCCATTGACTCCTCCTGGATCATCCCTCAAGTTCCTGACACAGATGTACACAGTAGTTATCATCAGATAATGGTGTTTACTAAAGGGGAAAAATAAGAACTGATATCAAAGCTTACCTGTTGATGGCCCTGTGATTGTTGGGACTGGTATTGTTAGGGCCTCTTTTGTTTCCACTGAAAAATGTAGATTTTCAGTAAGAATAAAATATTAACTTCTAAAATATCTGCTTTTGAACCTGCCATTGTAAAGAAACATTTGATTTAAATTTAAGAAAATAGATGTGTTAAAAACACATACAAAAGTACTTCATATCATTCTTACTTTTGAGTCGGTTTGATTCCCTCGGAGTTCACGTTTTGGTTCACATTTTGAGACTGAAGGGTCATGCCATCAGGAGCAGGATCAGTGCTATGAAGACAAAGGTGGCTTTTAGGAGGCTAGATTCTAGACTTCATCCGAGACTGCAATCCATGAAAACGACCTAGAATGGATGAACATGCTATCCTAACTGTTCAAACCTAACCTGTGAACCCTTCCTATTGGATTTTCTTGATCAGTGTCATTTCCACCATTTCCATTTGGATTCCTGTAATACCAAAGAAAATACAAGATTTTAGTGAAGCTTCACAGGATGCACTGATCTGCTTTGATTTCTGTTTTAAAACTCTTTCTGAGTCATTTTACCCAATGTTACTGTTGTGTTGAGTTCCCAAGTCAAAGGCCCTGAGTTCCTGCCCTTTGTGTTGTTCTGAGTTTCTTAAAAGGAAATTAAATTCAATTTGCATTCAACTCCACCATTAAACATAACATTTAAATAAATTAACAAAATGAAAAGTCTTAAAGGTAGTACAGAGGATTTTCCAGGTCTGGGACAGTTAGAATAATTTTCAAATGATACATGCGCATGAGACCGCCTCCTCCCCCACCTATCCTCCAAGTTAACGCCTCCCCCTATTACGCAAAAACTAGAGTGATTGATTGATGTACCAACGACCAATATTTTACGACATGCAGTATTTCTCTATTGGCTACTGTTTTTTGGGCCCCACCACGTCCAAACTAACTATTTCTTTTTACTTTGTTTTGTTTTTCATAAGTACGGGGTTGCTATGTATCTCAGCAGTAGGTTTTAGCAAAGATTTAAATTTTGTCAAAAAGAAAAATCCACTGTACTACCTTTAAATGTACAGTAGGATCATTCTTTTCAATTATATAAGCCTAGTTGTCTATTTTCTAATATGTTTTTCCCCCTCAGCTAAGAAATTTAGCTGATGCAGATGTGAAGTTTTAAAATGTATGGGGACAGTATTTTCTTTACTGGTTAGCTTTTTATCATGTAAAAGTCAGTGTGCTCTCAGGGCAGTTTATTTGTGCAACTTTTCAGTTTTATGGACCGAAACACTTTTTTTTTTTTTTGTTTTTTGTTTGATTGTTTGTTTGTTTTTTGTTAGTATGAGGAGAAACTAATTTAACTATGTGTCCCTGGAAAAAGTGTAATTTTGCATAACAGACTGTAGATAAATCGTACTGAAATAGTACTGACCTGGTTGCCAGACAGGAGCAGGTTCGTATGTGTCTAAGAAATCCTGAAGGTGTTCCTGAAAGGTTTATTTTCCTGACAGAAAAAAAGACGAAAGAAGAAACAAATAATAAATGCACATTTCTGAATTCATGAAAGACACAGTTTAGAAAAACATGTAAATTACATTAATATTTTATGCTTACAAACAGGTGGACTCACCTCCATGAGCGATAGTAGGCATAAAGTGATACGACAATCAAGCTGACACCGATTATCACTATGATTATCCCTGAATGACATATAAAATACAATTTACTACCAAATATTAATTTGGTTGTCAATATCTTAAAAACAATGTGTGGTATTACCAGATTTATGCATTTATGCAAAGCTTTACAATAAGAACATACAGTGAGACAGTTAACCAAATTAACCTATGAATGGAATCACACTGGAACTAGGCCCTTCTGTTTTAGGATCTTCCATCACAGGAGCTTGTGTACCATGACATTCTGTTTGAGAAGAAGGGTTGGTATCATTTATATGCTACACAGATATTATGTACATTAATACAACCATGTTCAGTTATGACAGATTAACTTTATTGACTGATAAAAGTACATTTTAGAATATAATGTCCTCACCTGTGGTTACTGCAAAATGCTTACAGATGTCCTTTATGCGATTTCCCTATAAGATAAAATCAAAATAGATATTGTAAAAAGTTGGGGTGAAGATTTCCCCTTTATGATAAAGATTGGATACATTTCAAAGATATGTAAGTACTCACAGTTTTAAATGTACACCTTGCTTTGAGGCTTTGGCAGCTTCTGGTGATGATGGAATCGTTGTTGATTTTTACTACTTCAGGCAAATAATGAACGTTCTGATTGTTTGAACCAATGTAGGCCACCTGAGTCTGTTAGAATGCAAAAAGTAACGGTATGAAAATGCTGAAACTTAAAATGATAATATTTTTACTTTGTCACATTTCCCTTTTTTCATTTTCAACAAAGTCAAAGAATTCCAAGACATCTGATGAAGCTGACGTATGAAAAAGAGCTCAGACCTCTAATGTTCACACTAGGAAAACGGCAAAGGAAAAAATGTGTCTTTGCATTTTTCTTTTTCCTTTGGATGCTAAAAATATGAATCAATATTTGTTCTAGTAAATTGTTGATATGACAGTTAATGATGGCTCAGGCAGGTTTATTTCCACATATTTGCTCTTCCAAACGGGTGAGCAGGCTGTTAAAGGGTTAATGTACCTCATTGCCATCATGGATGGAAATCTCGCTTCCCTCAGGACACCCATACGAAAACTTGTATGCATCAGCAGTTTTTATGTCGTGACAGGTTGTGTTTATCAAAGAGCATTCTGCAAGAGATTAAAAAAAAAAGCCACATAGTCAGTAGAACAACACCAGGAAGAACACAGTCTTGAGACAGAAAAAAAAGAGGTCAAACTGATGGTACAGGAAATGAGACCTATGGTTAAAATCATAGTAAACAGGATAGAAGTACATATTAACAATGTACATTTCTCACCATTATGTTCTCCTTGACATGATGAAATAATCCCAAGGGTAATTAGGAAGCTTTGAGGAGACATTTTGTCGAATGTAGCGGCGAATAAACCACACCCTACAAAGTGAAACTCTCCTCTGCAGATACTTCCTTATTTGTTTGTAAGAAGGCGGGCTAAACACCAGATGCATTGCTGTCACCTTTTTGAATATCATCACATGGACATAATATTTCTACTGCTTTTATCTATTCATTTATTATTGTTATTTTATTATTTTTTATTTATGTATTTATCTATTTATTTTCTCTTTATTTTCTTTCATTAGATTCTGTAATATAAGATTAAACTGCAGTTCTTTTAGGACTTTAGTTAGTTGTCATCTTTCTTTCTTCCTATTCCGCATTTCATTTCCACATGATTTCATGTTTAGAACCCAGCTATATGTTTATAATGTTTTCTCACATGACCATGTGTGTCTTTGTGGTTGTCCATGCTGGTAAGAGACCTTTACACCAGTAAACCACTCAACGAAGAAATCGCTCAACTTCTGTTGAAGACTCCAGCCCAGTCTGTCTAGCAATCTTTAAGGTCATAAACATTAAAACATCTGCTACAATCAGTCTAAAGTTGCTAAATACTAGTTATTTTAGACAAATTAGTAAAGTTTTTAACCATCCACTGAAATAATTTGACAACAGAATATCGAGCTTAAGTTTCATTCCAAATATTCCTGCTGTTGTACACACTAAACACAAGGGGAGGCCCTTGTCATTTGGGTCAGAGACACACAGGTCTACATCTGCTCACATGCTGCTGCCAAGTATGGAGTCATTATTGCAACAGGATGTTTTTATCATGGATGAATATAATCAGTAAGAATTATATTTGTATTGTGTTCTTGTCCTTTCAGAGATAGTTTGTGGACAGAAGATGGCAGTCCTCTTAATATATTGTAGGCATGAGAGAATAGAGGCCTCTTATTACTCAAAGAGGCCTCTGGCATTCCTCTTTCATGCAAATACACACACACACATTCACACGCACTGCAAAGATAAAGCAGAAGCCGCTATGGTCCTGCATGCTTCATTTAGACAGCATCTTCTCTGGTCCACCGAGAAAACACAGACCATAGTCTGTGCCACTCGATACGGGCCCCTCTCTGTCTCCTCCACACTGTTTCTGTCTTTTCGTCCCTCCCAGTATCTCTTTAACCCTCTTACATAGCTATAATCCAACATAGTTAGGTTAAATTGTTCTTTCAAAACCTACTATCAAGTTTCCACTTTACATTGGCTTAAATGCTGGGCTTAATGAATTGACCTCAAGTTCAAAGAGATTTGCTTTTTAAAGTTTGGTTCAACTAATTACTTCTGTCTTTTGGATACATCTTTGATTAATATAGATGACAACATCACAACAGACATGCATGAGTGATGAATAATTTGGCCATAGTTTTTCTGGAGGAAAGCTGTGTGGTAGTAAACTCATCCAATTGTTTGATCGACTTCCATAGCTAGCAAGTGATGGTGGGATGGTTGGATATTGTGCCATCTCCCTCTGTATCCTTACAAGTCCTTTATAAACAGAAGAGAGCAGAGATGACACAGGACAGGCTGAAACACAAAGTCAGAAACATCCCATGGCTGCAACTTTCAGGTCTGAAATTCTACTATATGGTAAACAAAACTTTTTGGGTAAATAATTACAATGTTACTACCTTTGAGTCTTTTTCCAATCTGTCTAATTTCTTCCCTTGTTTTCTTGATCATAAAAACAGCAATGAGAAATAAACAGCTCTCCTTTCGGCGAAGGGGGTTCTTTTTGCCCACATGTAGCACATTTTTGCCACTGGTTCTTACAAGATGTTTTAACAAGAAATGTAACTCCCACTGAGTTTGTATGGCTTTTTTTTTTCATAAACCCCAATGTGAAACAAAACCTAACTGCACCCTTTTGGGTTTTTCAGTTGGGGAGTCAAGGCTAAGGCAAAGTTACATCCCAAGAATCCTGAGTAGGTCTGAAACAATAGTGCTGGCAGCTCTGGTGCTCTGCTTGGATTGCATTTGCAGAACTTCACAACTGGTGCAGGATACACTAGAATTAATTTAACTGCAACCAGAACAGCATACAGGAGCCAGGGGTGAGACCTTTGAGAAAAAAAAAAACAATATTGTGTTCACACACTTACAGTCTATATTTTGGCATTTTCTGTAGATCACTCAAATCTTGTGCTATGATATAATTGTGTTTTCCATTTTCATTTAACTCCAACCTTAGCTAGAACAAGCACCGAGCCAGCTGGGGGGCTTTCATATAAATGATAATAAGAATAATCTATCATTCTGAGTACAAGACCAGAGTTTAGAAAAAAGCAAAGTGCTGGGACTGTTACAGAACTTTGGTCTGTCCAGTTGGCTTATAATGAAACCTGAAACCCCCAACAGCCCAACTTTGATATCACAAAGGGACATCTACAGACTGACAGCATTGAAAGAACGCCAATACCAACACACACCAACATACTTACACAAATGTAGGCACATGAGTCATGCTATGATATAATGTTTTATGTAAAGCACTTTGAATTGTCCTGTACATGAAATGTGCTACATAAATAAACGTGCCTTGCCTTATGTGGCTACAGTACCTCATGGTACATGCATGCTAATAAATAAACAACAAAATTAAATCAGTAAGTTTGATCCTTCTCTTTCATGGCTGTCACTGCAGTATAGAAAACCACTGGGCCTCTCACAGTACAGTGCACACCCCGACCCATCTACATTTCCTGCAGTCCACACATATTAAAGCCCCTTCCATAGTGAGCCAGCTCTCCCCTTCCAAAACCACAACTCCCCTCTCCAGAGCTTGGTTAGTCTGGGCACAGCAACCTGATCCTGCTGAGAAAGTCCTATAAAAGGAAGCAAATAAAACAATGCAATGAAAAACACCTCTCATCCACATTACTAAACACAAATTATCTGACAGATGTTTGCTAGCAGATCAATCCCTGCTCGGTGTTGTAATATAAAGCCTCGGGGAGGCTGCATTAAGCGATGACATACATTCAAGTCACTGCACTGAAGAGCATGATGCACAGCAGCTTTTGGTCACATGGTACTGAGGCACATGTTGTGCAACTTGGATAGCCTCTATTACTGTAATCTGTTTTCCAGCTCAATCTACTGAGAGGGATCTCTGTCAGAAAACAAACCTCTCTGTTTGAAGCGTGGCCTCCAGTTCAACTTTTGCTTTCTCGGTATGTTTTACTCTCCTCAGTTTTCTCTCCAACTTTCTCTCTCAGTCCACTCTTCACGCTTTTGTCTTCTTTCGATTTCTCATGTATTTCTTTCCCCAACCCCCACATTATTTGTTGGTGAAGAACTCAGATTTTGGCTGGGCAAACCAAGAGTCAGCGTGTCTTATTACAGCAATCCTAGCTCTCGGATAAAGCCATGTATTGTGAAGGATAATCCCACAGACACAATCAGGATTTTTTTTTCATATCCTGTTTTTTGTTATATTTGTAGTCTCACACACAGTATATAGTGAACACCCACACATGCACTGATGCATGTGAGCATGCACATTCAATGCAACTCAGTTCAGAAACACATTTATTTGTTCAGATACACACAATTACATTTACAAGCACTGGCATGCACTGTGGATTCATGAGAAAGTATGCAAGAAATTCAAATCAAATTACTCATTTGGCTGATTTTCTTTCCAAACTGCTCACTGGTCTTCCTGTTTTTGCAACTCACTCTGAAGAAAAAACTATGACAACAGTTTTAGTGAACAGCAAGTTTTAGCAGTGAGTTGCTTTTAAATGTCATGTAAGCATGTCCATCAATGTCATGTTGTTGAAGGAGTCCTTGTGTAGCTGTTCACACCTGACTGATCCCTATTGTTAAATAAACAAAGACATGGTTTGGATGAACTGTGAATCAGATCAGCACTCACCTGTAAAACTGGCAAGAAGATAAAGGTGAAGAGAGCAGGAACGCAACATGCTGACAGAAAAACCACTATTGACAAATTGCTCATTAAAAACCAGTGTGTCACTGGGGCATTTTCAAAGCAGTCATTTTTATATATAATGGCACAGAAATCAAGCAACATAATTAATATCATCAATGGTTGTGTGTCATTTAGGTGCCCCAGTTTCAGGGCCCTGCTGCCTTACTGGGGCACACTAATTGAGTAGAGCCATTATGAGGGTTATTAGNCTGCTGAGATGCTAATTTGTGCTGTCAACAAGTTAGCTTCAACCACATCGCTTTTTTCAGTGAACATTCTTTCCAGCTGTGGGCAGCTGTTCAGCGTCTAGACAGGTAGATAGCTCTGTGGTTCTTGCTCTGGCATCGTTTCCCTGTCACTGCCATCATTCCTCATCTTCCAACAGGAGGTTTCCTTCTCTGTTTTGTTTTTTACCCGCTGCCATCATAATCTGTTACCAAAACCAATGTAAAGGAGGAACATAATTAAAGGACAGAGACAGCCAGCAGAGCTGTGGCTGTCAGGCTGCATTGTTGCGCGATTACAACGCCTGACTGTAAATAATTATTGTAAGAAGTGGTTAAAATCTATCTGCTGTCCAAGATTTTCAACAAAGTCAAAGAAAAAACTATCCCTTCATGAGACAAATAAGAAAAGAAGAAAGGATAAGTGTGAAAAACAGCTCTTTGGATTAGCCATTGTTGCTATTAAATACAGTATCTACTACTTTGAGCACTATACTTGTTCTATGTTCAAGCTTTCCTTGGCAAGTGATGTTAGAGGATCAGCATTACACACATCAATTACTCTCTAGTTCAACTCATTCATATCAAGAAATAAGAGTAAAATTACAAGTTGTTGCTGTGTGCATGCTACATAGTATAATGACCAAGCTATCATCATACTTACATGCACATAACAGATAAAAGGATGTATAAACTCACACACACTCTGGAGGAAAAAGAAAATAAAGCCTTAACTGTATTTAAAAGTCCCGCAGGCTAGAATAAATGCTTCCCACCAGCTCTCTAAGTATACCACAGGGTTGTTTCCTCAACACTTCAGCTTTTTAATTTTCACTCATGCAGTTGACATCATTGACACATCGTCATATGTCATATGTTTTCACCTCTTCCTTATTGTCGGCTTGATCTCTATTTCATGTATTGTCTTTCAGAAGTTTCTTTATCAGTATGTCACATCAACTCCATGTAGTAGAGGATGAAATAGGAAACGCAGGAAATCAGTGGTGGATATGTGAGATTATGCTGGTATGTCTAAGAGAAGCGCTGATTCCTTAATTGCCTCTTAAGTCTAACAAAGATTTTGAAGTTATGGTCCATCACACACACACACACACACACACACACACAC
>JAPMNP010658252.1:0-16173 GCA_029874935.1 Atherina boyeri | reverse complement strand
TGCTATGCCTGCCATATTACCCCAGTATATTTTCTTTGTTTTAATTAACGAGATTGGCTTCTTCAGATAAAAAGAACTGATGTGTCTCAGAAAAATCTCTTCAAAGTCGTCACAAGGAAGTATCGGTTTATGTAGCGAGTCTCTGTGCGCGTTCGAAAAATCAGGAAGATTGCTCCTGCTGCTTGCCGTAGTTATATGTAAACACGGAAGTTGCGTAACGTCTGGTCTTTTGCTCATGATTGCTAATACAAAACAAAAAAACAAACCGGCTAGCTGTTAAAATAAAATTGAAATAGAGACAGAAAAAATAGCCAAATTCAAGATTAGAAACTGTTTAGTTTTGTTGGTAACTATATGTTCAAGTCTATATGTTTATGGTAAAAGTGGAGGAACAATTCGCCCACTCGACATGCACGATATCCAGTTTTAGCTAGTTTGTATTTGTATTTTTGAGCAATGGCAGGCAAAAAAGAGAAAACGTTCCAGTTTGTGATCGTGGGAGGAGGAATTGCAGGTGTGACCTGTGTCGAGCAGGTAAAAAGAAAAAAAAAAGTAACTTACAGAGGGCAAGTCAACCAAGCACGTCTTACCTCAATGTGCTTCATGACTATGCCGCATCGCGTGATATGCAGCTACTAAACTTAATATGTATCATCATTGACAGTTGTCATCCCAGATTCCGTCCGCAGACGTGGCTCTAATTGCAGCAGGTCCCCAAATCAAGGCAGTGACCAACTATAAACAGGTTAATTGGATTTTTTTTTAAATATATATATACGGATCTATCTACAGAATTAAACTAGCTAATAACGTGTTACTATACTCTACTGGGTCTTTGTTCTCTGTATATAGGTGTCCAGAACACTGGAGGAGTTTCATGTGGAGGAACAGCCGTCCAGTGTGTTGGAAGATACATTTCCAAACCTTACTGTCATCCATTCTGCTGTGAAATCACTTCACACACAGTCACATGTAAGGACCTTTATAACAGCAATGCCAACACTAAAATCGTCTCAGTGTATACTAAACAATGCCATGCTTACTGCCATTCGTTGATTTTAGTAGGAGTGCAGGCAGTGGCTCTTGTTTGGCTTTTACACTGTACTGTTCTTGATATTATCTGTCTATCACTGCCACCTTGTGGCCAAATGGTTACAGCATCGGTTAACCAAGAACATGGTACAATAGTAAATCTTATCATTAAGAATTATTGTCACTTGGCATGTTTTCCGTCTGCCCCCCAGTCAGTAGAAACCACAGATGGCCGGATTTTTGGTTATGAAAAGCTGTGTATCTGCAGCGGTGGCAGACCAAAGCTATTATCCCAGGACAATCCTTATGTGTTGGGAATACGGGACACAGACAGTGCTCAGGTACAACCTAAAATTTCAGAATGTTTGCATGGTTATAAGCAGGTTTGAATTTACCTGTCATGTATTATGCTCTATTTATTTTCGGTAATTTTTGTGCCGTCAATGTAATGTTCTTTAGTAGAAATACATACACTGAGTAACGCTGTAGTAAACCTTGGCTTTTTTTAGCAAGTTGTCTGAACATCAGCAGTGTATTCCTCCCCCAAAGGCAGTACAGATTCATAAATATGTTAAGTAATAATCTAAATTATGAGTATTTTGATATCATCTAGATTAATTGCACATGGCAATTCATTCTCATGAGGTACATGCCTGGTAATTAATCCAATTTCCTCTAGATAACAAACTGAAAGAAAACAAAACAAAAAAACTGAAAACATGCCCTGCTGGTAGGAGGTTACAAAACATGTTGACAGTAATCACAACATTTTGTATTTGTATTTCAGGAGTTTCAGAAGCGGTTATCCAAAGCAAGGAGGATTGTTGTTGTTGGTAATGGAGGGATTGCCTTGGAATTAGTGTAAGTCTACTTTAAACAACATTCTGAAATTCTAATCAAGAAAAAATATTCTGCATTCATCTCACTGTAAAAATGTTAATTACCCATTTACAGAAAAAATGTTGTTTTCTAAACTCTAGCAATAATTAATATGCATTTGTTATTTTCTATTTGCCTATATTTACTAAACGCAAAACACAACTTTAAATCATTTTCAGTGTGTTTACTGTTTAGCTTCATTGTATGTAGAAAACCCAAACAAATGTAGAACTTGATGCCAGCTATGCAATCAAAAGAAAGTTGGGATAGAATTGTGTTTTCCACTGTGTCACACCTATCTTATTTTTGGACACTAAGGACACTAATAGTTTTGTCGATGAAGTCCATCCATCCATCTATTTTCTTGCCACTTATCCGGGATCAAGTTGTGGGGGCCACATTTATCCAAGGCAATCCCCATCCAGAAGTTATCCATGCAGACCATTCATCACTTTGGTAATAATGAGCATGTCCTTTTTAGGTATGAGGTGGAGGGCTGTGAAGTGATTTGGGCTGTGAAGGACAAGGCCATAGGAAACGCCTTCTTCGATGCCGGAGCAGCACAGTTCCTCATCCCGTCACTTGAGGCCGTCAAACCCGATGCAGCTGCTCTCTGTAAGAGGCCTCGCTACACCACAGAGGAACCGGCACCTGGAGCTGCACAGACCTTCACAGCAGGTCTTTTTCTTTTCTTGAAGATAGAAAAATCGTTTTTGTTCCTTGCTTTTTTGGTTCCTATCCCTGTACCTGCCATTTAAATGTATGTATTTGTTTGTCCCCAGATAGACATTCACGAGGGCGCAGTTGTGATACAACAGAGCCTGGTAGTGCTCTTGGTCCAGACTGGCATCGAGAAATAACTCTCCGAGGAGCAGAGCAAGTGAGTGAGCATGTTTTTACCTTAAACATTGAGGTCAGCATGAGAAATATGTTACTGTGGAGAAAGGGCCAATATAAATAGATGTTCTAAAAGGTCTCTTCTATTTGCTGGTGTGTGCTCAGGTAACCCGCAGAGTTTTAGTGGAATATCAGTGTGAAGTGGAAAAAATCTTCACCTCTGAGGAGCAGCTTCATTCCTCACAACAAAGAGTAAAACTTGAGAGTGGTGAGAACTTGATTTGCCACTCAGACTTGCTCTCTAACTATTTCCTTTCTTTCAGCCTTTTCCCCAACACCCCTTTTTGTAATTCCTGCTTTTCTCCTTTCTCAGACGGATCCTGGCCAGTTTACATCCAGCTGACCAATGGGAAGACATTTGGCTGTGATTTTGTTGTCAGCGCCACCGGTGTTGTGCCAAACACTGAGCCTTTTCTCCACGGCAACACTGTGAGAACACTCATCAAGATGCAAAATAGAATTTAATAGTGATTCTGCCAGTGTTTCGGGTCTCTTTGGGCTTTGGAAGCATTTTGTATTAGTGGTAAATGCTGCTGCTTGCCATATTGTTTTCTGTCATGTCTCAAGGCTGTGTCCAGCATTAAAAGGTGCACCTTTTAGTCCATAAGGGCATACTGTAATGTATTTGCAAGCATACAGAAATTGTGGAAGAATTAGCTCACCTTTTCGTATGAGTGGGCAGACACTTGTGGGGGTTTTTTTCCACTCATTTGTGCTCGCAAAGCTGGAAAGTTCAATGTTTCAAAGTAGGATTTTTACATGAGAGCTACTTGCACCTTTAATGTCATTGCCTTTTGAAGCGGAAAAGTGGTTTTACAGCACCTAGATGCCAATAAAGTATAGATGAGCTTTTACATTATTTTTTTTTCTGCGAGTGGAAAGTTACTGTATGTCTAACAGTCACTTCATCCACTATAACTTGAATTCCACTGCAAGCATTTGAAAATGTACTTATTAACATCACTCCTTGATCATTGTATTCACTAAATCATCCCTGTTATATCTTGCTAGTTTGCATTGGCAGATGATGGTGGCCTCCAAGTTGATGATCATATGATGACATCAGAACCAGATGTGTATGCGGCAGGAGATGTTTGCACTGCATGCTGGGAACACAGCCCGCTGTGGCAGCAGGTAGACTGTCCAAATAGAAGGAACAGGACCATCCAGCTTATTATTAGCACGCAACTCAAAAGCCAGCATCTGTGATGGTATGGGGTTGTATCAGTGCAGACAAGTTGTGGAGAATCAGATGTTAAACTTATTTTTCAATTTTTGAAAAAAGATTTGCCTATTTTATTAAGACAATTTGGTTGGGAAACCGTTATATTTCATCAGTTGCATCTATCTAAATGTCTCACTTTGTGTGTTTTGTTTACAGATGCGTTTGTGGACACAGGCCCGTCAGATGGGTTGGTACGCAGGCCGTTGCATGGCGGCTATTGTCCTCTCAGAGACAATTGAGCTGGACTTCTGCTTTGAACTGTTCTCACATGTTACCAAGTTCTTCAACTACAAGGTGAACAGTATGTCCCTGCAGTACAACAAAGTAGTTTGAATAATAACTAAATATGTTAATAATCAACTATGTGCATAATAATATTTTTTTATAGCTGTCAAGACCCATCAAGGTCATTTCTCAATGCTGCCTGTTGTTTCTGCTCACTCCACAGGTGGTCCTGTTAGGAAAGTTTAATGCACAGGGGCTGGGGCTTGACCATGAGCTGCTGATACGCTTCACCAAAGGCCAGGAATATGTCAAGGTGACACTAAATGAGAACGTTAATGTATTCAGACATTTTGTGTTGGTATATCTGGTGTGTATTTGTGTATTCTACCTTCATGTAAGCAGAAAGTAGTAGGCATTTTAGATGCAAAGTGTTTTTGGCAGATATTTGTTTATACAGATTTTTCCTTCTAAGGTTTTGAAAACATCATTCAAGGCTTGACACAATTATTATATGAATGAAAACTTTTTCTTTCATGAATAAATATTAGAAAAGGTGTAGTTTTAAGTTTTCAAAATATAGTTCTCCTTATTTTTTTTCCCAGGTGGTCCTCCGCAGAGGGAGGATGGTGGGAGCAGTCCTAATTGGGGAAACAGACCTAGAAGAGACTTTTGAAAACCTGATCCTCAACCAGATGGATCTGACACCTTATGGAGAAGAGCTTCTCAACCCCAACATTGACATAGAGGACTACTTTGACTGAGTACTACTGATGTGTTGAGACTTTGAAGTATCACCACATCCTGAACAAACTTGTGCATTTAGCCATATCAAGGCTGTTGGGTACTCTGGTTTTGAGACATGGATGTACAAATGGGATCTTGTCTATGTTCTTGCAATTTTATGTTTGCTTTAAATTAAATTATTTTCGAATTGATCCACATTTAATTGTTGCTTGAATATGTTTGAATTTGTGCTTGTGCACTTCTAAGTATCTGTGCAATCTAAATATCCGATGGAATCAGTATTTAAGTGCACCTTTTTTAAAAATATGCTCATGAGTCTTCAACACTACTAAGCAAATGGCACCACCACCATATAGTGACTGCAAGACTCTCCCAAACATGAACTGTAGTGTGGAGTAAACCCAACACCTGTCATCAACATGAGAACATCATCCTCATAGCCCAGCATGGTGGTGGTGATGCGGTGGGGATGTTTCTCATCTTCAGGGACTGGGAAACTGGTCAAGCTTAATCTCAAGTAAATCTCCCATTACTTCTAAATAAACACTACAGTTGTTGAAACATAATGTTCATGGTGGCCGCAGACAAAACTCAGATGTGTATTACGCATGAACTGTAATACTTTCCATGATTTGTTACTGAATAATTATTGAGTAACATGAGACACTCAGTATGGTGAAACTGTAATGTAAAATAGTAAAGTTTATCAGGTCTGTACTGTAAAGTAGTTGTAAAACCTATGAAGTCATTACCATGATGCTCAAATTAGATAACTCCCTTTTTTGTGTAAGGAGTACACAAACTAGTTACATTTAACTCAGCAGCACTACTGGGTAAAATATATTGTAGAGTAAAAGAAAGACTCCTTTGTGACCAAGGTTTAACTAGGTTATTACCATTTAAATTATGTTAAATTATTTACTTAAATAAATTACTGGTCCTTCTTTGCCAGATACATAAATAAGCTTTTTGTGCTTCAACAACTATTTCCTCTTGTTGATGTGCCAGGAGGCTTGTGTTTTATAGATTTATATTTTCACTGACTAACCAGGTCACTGACTAGCCAACAGGAAACTCTCTACAACAATTTAGATGCCTCTGTTGGCTGAAGAAAGCTATGGTATGGCAACCGTGTTTCTGTTCACTTGGCAGGATGGGAAATTAAAAAAGAAAATGCTTGTAAATAGGAAATGATTTTGTGTTTACATTGGGTGGCTCTCCCAAGTATTTAGTCTCCACTTGGGTGTGGAGAGGGAGAGAGAAAGACGGGCTTGTTTACAAAGTGAGACTATAGTGCAACTTTTTTTTAGACTAAATTAAAGTCCATTTTTATATATAGACACTAGATTTGAAGGCCCAACAATCAGTGCAACTAGACCACAAGTACTATTGTATTCATTCACAAGGTTAACAAGCAACCAAGCCAGCGCATATCCAGCCAGTGTAGAACAGACTTGATGTTGACGTGTTTTATTGCGGAAATATGATGTTGTCGTAGCATTTATACGACTCAGCATCAGTTAGCATTTTTAAGGCATCCAGTAGGTGGCTCCTTGGGAAAAGACCTTCACTACAATTTACTTGGATAAGGAAAACCAACATCCACTGAAGAAGATGATGGCCTCCCAAAAGCAGCCTCATTTCCCACCTCTACGTTTTGTCAGCCTTTTTTTTTACGCTATTTCTTGCACACACTCAAATCACATAGTCATATAAATCAGTTATAAAGTTCATGTTAACCTGAGCACAAGATTTTCCAATAATAACTATCGAGGGGCTCAGACAGCTCAGACCTGACACAAAGTTCATTCATAGAAGAATACGGATGTTACGTAAAGAGCAATGAGTACGTCCGCATTCAGTGTGCGTTCGTGTATAGTACCAAGAATAACAGTAATATAAGTGTGTTGTCTGTAACAGAAAGATAGCATTGTTTCCCACTCAGTAACTTTATTTCTTAATTTATCTTAATTAATTTAAAGTTAAAATTGGCCAATAAAGATAACTGTGACCGTATACGTGGTTTAAAAGATATGTTTAATGAGTACGCTCCGCCAGCGGTGTACGCTGACACTATTTACACGCGCTTCGAATGAGTCATTCGACTATCGACTACCAGCATGCATCACGAGAGCATTTTTTTTCTTCTTCTTGAGATGGGTGGGATTTTTTGAGAGGCGTTGCCGCACACTACGCACAAGGATAATACATCCGCAGTTCCTCACTTATTTTCATACGAAGCGCACTTTTCCGCTGAGTTTTGCAGTACTTTCTAAATTGTATAGAATATCTCAAGATATTTTGTTTAAGCCATGGCCGATTATATTCACGTACCAGACGAGGCACCCGCTGTGCCTAAAATAGACGTGACGGTTGACGAGAACGACTGCAGAACCGGTGCACTGCAGCTAATGAAGGAGCTGAGACCGAGCTGGAAGCCGTCCGAGGTCAAAATGAAGGTACCATGTATTTCACTTGATAATGTTTTCCAGTAAATGTATTTCGTATGATGTGTTTCATGCTTCTAATGTACCTTGAATCTTATTGTCTTTATATTGTTGAAAAATGTGAAAAATGACATAAGCTAGCAAGGTGTTTCCTATTGAAACGTCTCGCGAGCTACAAGCTTGTAGTTGACGTCAAACTACGACTCGTTATGTCAGGCAGCTCAAGAGTTATGTTGCTGCCACTTGAAAGTCGAAATTCAAATGTTATTTCATATCATACCGATTATAGATTGTTACTTCTGGGAAACGGTGCTTAATTATTCTTGGTTATGGTTAATGTTTTACCTTTGCAAATAGCAACTGCGTCAGTTTTGAATCGAGATCAAACGGCAGCAGCTTCTCGACGCTTCTTTTTAACCCTACTGAATTGGAGTGAATAAACCTAACGGCAACTTGTTATAGATCTGTCGTTTTAGCCAAGCCATTGAAGGGGAGGGTTGCAAGCCTCCCTGTTGATAATTTGTAGATATTTTTGGAAACTTCTGGAAGGAAAGTAGATGGCCAACAGAGCATACCTCCTGAGCAATTGAATTAGTGAACTAATCTAATCCTATGAAGGTTCTTGTCGATGTGTTAAAGTCAACCAGGATTTGTTAATTTAATTGGCATTATCATATATAAATGCTGCGAGACACGTTCACAGACTCATAGCCCCAGTAGCCGCCCAGACTGGTCTTTTTCTCTCTAGTCATAAACTGGGAGGTGTGGTCCTGCTTAGTAAATACAGCCAGGATGGAAACTGGTCACATGCCTTGCCGCCTTTGCCTATATTCCTCAATGAAACAAAGTGGGAACTCAGCAAATGCCAGTCATTGCTTCCTCATGCAAAATAAAATTCCTCACAGTCTTCTCATTCTCAGTCAATCCCAGATAGAGTGAACAATTAGGGCTGGTATGTTGGCACCCCACCCTTTCACCAAAATGTTTTGGGCTACACGAGAGACAAACAAGTGCAAGGTCACACTTTTGTCTCTACATTCAATCCACCTTCCATAATGGGTGTCTGTCAGATCCTGTCCCCTCTTAGGCTTATGTAACAGTCAGTATCCTGAAGGTTTTCAGACACAGCAATTTAATAGCATCATACACATTTTTTTAAAAATTTAATTTATAATTTCCCTTTGTAGTGAATGTAGTATTCATTTCATACGTTGTATTACATGCATCTGTTGGTTAAGTTTGTTTTTTTTATTCCCTAATTTATCTGTTCTTCAATCTTGTTCCCATATCTGCAGTTTTTCACAGATGGAATAACCAATAAACTACTTGGCTGCTATGTTGGTGCAGTCATGCAGAATGTGGTACTGGTCCGTATTTATGGAAACAAAACGGAACTGCTGGTCGATCGGGAGAATGAGGTGAAAAGTTTCAGAGTGCTACATGCGCATCGCTGTGCCCCACGCCTTTATTGTACCTTCAACAATGGTCTCTGCTATGAATTTCTGCAAGGAACAGCTCTTGAGCCAGAGCACATTCGCAGCCAGCCTGTTTTCAGGTAAACACTTTGGAAGTTATACCATTACATTATCATCCAGAGGCTAGATTTGCATGCATAACACACAGTCACATAGGCATGCAAACTCATTTAAACCGTAGCTCTTAAATACTACTTAAGAGTTAATGTGCATGTTTTGGATTCCCAGCTCTTGAAAATCTAGTTGTTGTTTTTTTTTTACATCTTTTATATTCTCCCCTTTCCTTTTACCATCCCTTCCCTATTTCATATCATTCCTTCATCACACACTGAAGGAGTTGTGCAATTCTTCAAATTCTGTCAAACTTTAAAATGGGCACAGTATGGAATAATATGATTCAATCTTTGATCCCCATGACTGTTTGTTTAATACATTCCCTTTGCATATTTGATACTTTAAGGGATTTAAATCTTGTTTTTTGTTTGCTTGTGTTTTTTCCCTGCTTTTGTTCTGTAGGCTCATTGCCAGGCAGTTGGCTCGGTACCATGCCATCCATGCCCATAATGGCTGGACACCTCAGTCTGATCTGTGGCTGAAGATGGGGAAGTACTTTGCTCTCATCTCCCAGTACTTTAAGGAGCCTGTACAGAATGACAGGTGAGGCCATATAGCGGATGAAAGTTTTAGAGATGCTAGATCCTCAGATGTGGATGGTTAACTGAAACGTTTTCCTGAGTTGCTTCAATCTGACCTGATAAGACCCATTTCAGTCTCACTTTAACGGTTCATGAAAATAAAATGGGTTTTAGAATAATCTGTTCAGTTCTAGATAAAACTAAAATGTTTTGTATACATGGTTTATTCACAGATTACCAGCATATTTGAAATAGTCCAGATTTAAGACATACATATCCAAATGGATTTAAATTCAGCACTAATTTTAGTGTGAAACATTATAAAAATTCAATATACCAGTTTAAAACGGAAGGGCATTCTCATTGTGAATACTTCCGATTGAGTCACAATTTATCTAAGCAACCCCAAGTGAAATGGTGAGAAAGCAAAAGTATTTTCTTCTTGTGTCTTCTCTCTTCTACAACACCTTTGGCACCATCAAGGGAGGATTGCTTTGACAATAATGGTTGCCTTCTTGTATATTGGCATCAAAAGATAATTCCAAAACAAACTGCAGCTTAGTACTATGTTGATTTCCACGAAGGACAGTTAAATGTTGACACTGTAGGGGAAACACTGATAAAAACAGGCGTAACCTGTTATAGTATATGTCAAAATAACATCCCACAGAGGAGCATGAAGCTGAGGTTTCCAAACAGAATATTGCATTACGATGAGATGATCATCTTGATTCTCTTCACATATCAGGGCATTCTGTGTATGTCTCCAGATGACTATTGCCTCTAAAAAGTCTGTCTCATGTTTTACTTCTGTCTCTTACCCTCTTATGGGATTTTATTTTCTGTTCCTGTTTTATAACTTCACTTTCAGGTGACCCACACACTCATCCACCTCCATCTGCCATTACATTTAAAGAACCAACTTCTTCTCAACATACTCGCCTTATATGATTCTTTGCCCTTCTCCAGGTTGAGTATGGAGGTTCCCAGCCTACAGTGCCTCCGAAAAGAGCTGGTGTGGCTCCAGCAGAGCTTGTCTTTGCTGGGTTCCCCTGTAGTTCTCTGCCACAATGATCTTCTCTGCAAAAACATAATTTATAATCAGAAGGAAGGTGAGTATAACTGCATAAGTTAAGTCAAATTATTACAGTGTGATTAAGTTAAAATTATGTGATCTGCATTGCTGATACACTCCTGTAGGATTACATTAAGTGGACTCCTTCAGCTGTAGTCACCTGCCTCACTTCTTGTCAGTGTGTGTATTTGGCTGCAAGTGCAGAATTGGAACAGTCAGACAAGATAAACCAATAGTTTTGCAATTGTTATAGATTGAGTCCTTTTTTCCCCTGAAAGCATATTATAATGTAATGTTAACTTTACCTGGCACACATGAATTTGTCCAGATTCCCCTTTTTTTTCTATGAGAAGATGTATTGAAATACTTCTTATGTCACAGATTTATATGGAATGAATTGATTGGCTAATAAACAAATGAAATGTGAAAGCTTTACTCATTTGGCTTTCATTCTTCTTCGTAGATCTGTCTGATCTGTTCTATTTCTGCACAAAACTTGTAAATGCTATCAGAACTAATGCCATTACATCAGTACATATACGTCTCAGTTTAATTGGCAGCTCATACAATTGAGTTGTTTTTTTTATTTTGTTTGTTCTTTTGGGATGGTATGAATGTCAAGCAGCCTGTCCTCAGGTTAAGTTATTGTCGTATTTTTGCACTGAGCAACTGTAATTATAAATGTGTCCATGTGGCTCATCAGTAAAATTGTTCAAGCCAGTCTTTAATTGATTAAATGTATCACAAATGGATAACAAGGAATCAAGCAGGGAAACAGGACAATACAGTAGTCTTTTTTTTTTACATGTGTATTTGGGAGGGTGGTGGATTTGTTTAAAGGGAGGGTATAAGAGCTGTCACCNCCCCCCCCCCTCATCAGTTTTTGATGAGGGGCGAGTCCATTCTCACAGCTCCTTGTGTCTAGCCTCTCTCTCCTAGGAATAACAGCGGAGGCTGCGGCCCCTTGCACCGCCCTGAATGAAGACAAACCTCATGCACAGGCGGCTCTGAGGGCACTTGCATAGTCTGCCCACTGCTCAGGCTAATCGGGATGCGTTCATGGCAGCAGTAGGACCTCACTTACCTGCCTGTTATCCTCTAATGCTACTCGGCAACCAGTTGTCTGTCAGGCTACGTACAAAGCTAGTTTTTAGACAGTTGTTATGGTTTACATCTACTGTAAGTAACTGAGCAAAATCTTAACAGAAATGTAAATATACTTCCCATTGCGTCTCTTCATAGTTTATTTTGTATCATTAATAATATTATAATCACTGGGACGACCCCGTATATGAAAAACTGTGACATATGATATTCTGTATTTCTGTTGATAACATACCCTGCCACAAGATCAAAACCAGCAATGAACTGGTACAACTCAGTCCTAATTATAGTAAACTCCTCGAACTTCCTGATTGCTAAGGGCAAGGCGCAATTAAAACTTTACCAGTGAGCTAAACTCTTCAGTGTCAACACTATCTCACAGCTTTAAATGCTCGTTAGTGCATCAAATATAAATTTATCTCCAGCCCGTGATAGTTCTCAACAAATCCCTTAGTTTGAGGAAACTTTTTAAAAACACAGTTCTCAATAGGTTTATAAAATACAGCCTTTTTGAAAATAAAAATCTATATCTCTGATATACATTCTTTTTAAACTTAATCTTCACAAAATATTTGTTGCTCTGGGTTTGAGATGCACTCAAAAATTTGAAAGTAATCAAATTGTCCAAATCACTGGTTCTGATCTTCTCATGGGAATAGTTGGCATCAGCAGTGCAGAATATTATCAAGCCTGTTCTTGAAAGCTAAAACATGCTTCTGCAAAATCATAGGGATATGCATTTGCCAAAGTATTGGTGGCTGAAGAGTTAATGTCCTCACCTGCAGAATCCCCTTCAATCAGCACTGACTGGTTCAACAAGGAAAGGTATTGATGGAACCTCTTTAAATTCTTGCCCATCCAGTTGTGACAACTGTAGGACTGCCTGGAGTGCAGATGCTCCAGGCATGAATTAGACATGCAAATGTCTGTGCAAAAGAGAGATGCCTATTTGCAAACTTGCAGAACCATGTTTTAGACTTCATTCAGTAATATGAAAGATGCTGATATTATCATTTCTTCAGTTTTATTTATGAAAAGATTTAATGGGAAATATTTTTCCCTCATTCCAGTCCCTCTATTGAAATTATTTTTGTTGCGTGTGTACCCATGCAAACACAACCAGACCACACCTCTAAATGAGAGCCATAACAAAATAGAATCCACAAGAAAATGTATGGACTTGTGCTCCAATCTATAATCTTATCCACAATTGTCTCAGTTGTTGTAAATGCATCTGACACTGTATTTGCTGGCTTTTGAGTTGATATGAAAACAAAAGTAGCTTGAATGCTGCTTCCTGTCACTTCTGTTCAGCTGTAGTTGCTGAATTTAAACCACTTGTCTACCCAATGTGACAAGAAGATATTACCACTTCCTGTACTGATAAAAACCATAAATGGAGGAGGTGGGAGTTTTTTTTTTATGTTTTTGGAAATACTGCCAAGTCTATCACATTTAGTGTGACTGTTTTTTTGTCTTGCAACCTCCATCACAGGGATTTTTTGTTTTCCTGCCCCTCTCCCCTTGCAAAGATGTTTTCAAAAGGGAAACATTTTTATTTTGGTCCTAAGACCCTAATAATTCTGAAGTACATAATAATTAGAAAGACTCATAAAGATTATGTAGTTCTGTCACAACAAAGATGTCCCGCTATTGGATTGATAAGAGACCAATAGGATGAGAGCATTTGAGGGGAGTGTAGTGGGTAGTAGGGGTGGGAGGGGAATGGGAGTTTGGCAGCAGGCCCTGATGTTTCGAAACTGTGCGTGAGAGAGAGAATGGATAAAAGACAAATGTGTCAGTAAGAGAGTGAGTATGTGTGAAAGATGTTTGCCCAAACCTTTTCATCTGCTGCACAGGGGGGCTATAGCCACTGCCTGGAGGTGTTGAGTTGTGTCCCGCTAGGACCTACACGCCGGCTGGTAACCCACCTCAAAGTGTCTTTCTCTGTAGTCCAGCACCACCTCAAAAGCAAATTTTCCATATGACAGGGCAATGAGGTTAACTAAGACCAAAAACAAAATATTTAAAAGTAATTGGATGCATTCTTCAAAATTATTTTTTTGTGAATGTTTGTGTAACAGTGGGCTTGTGTAAGTAAGGGTTTGGATTTTGAGACCAATCACCTCATGACTACTTCCCTCTTTGTTCATTGTTGATGCAAACATTTCTCATGTTCAGTGGCTTCAGTCAGCCAGCAAAACAGACGTTGAACTTCCCCCTCCTGGTTTAAATGATTAAACATTAAAGCAGACAACCGGCTGTAATCCAGTGAAATGAACATATATTTTACAAACTTAATTTTTAAGCAACTATTTGGCTTTTGGGTTGATTTCAGAGTGTAAAGTTCTCATAATCACCTAAAGAGTATTTTACCTTTTTTTAGGACAGACGGAGTTGTAACTTCAGTTGATTCCCAGACATTAGGTGTGTTTTTTCAGTAAGAAAATTAAGTTAGTAGAAAGTGAAGATCAAATGTGTTGCTGGCTTGACTGCTCACTGGATTTTTCTGAAAGCTCCTTTTTCTATCTCTCCATCTTTGTCCCCTGCTTTTCTATATACCTTTTTTTTTAACATATCTTTAGAACTGAATTTTAACTTGGCAAGTTTTCCTTTTTTATTCTGTGCATGTATCCAAAACAAATACACTCTGAAACTCTACCATTTGCCGCTTGACTTTTTGTTTCTGCTCCATGTGTTGCATCATGCCTAAAACCTTTCCATCTGTAATGTATCCCAGCTGTCTATTTTATGTGTGTATGTTTTCTTTTAATCTTAAAAAAATTAAGCTGATATCTCAGTTTTCATAAGATACCCTTGAATACCTGTTTTTAAAAATGTGCAAGATTTTCCTTTTGTTTATTTTTGTTATTTTCCTTGTAGCCTTCTGTAGCTTACCAAACTGCAGTTTAAGTTGGATGTAATTCTAAAGTATAAATACACCCCCTCCTTTTTTTAGGCTACCTTTAGGGGCTTTAACTTCAGATATACTTAATTGTGTGTCTTTTTTTCAATTTTCACAGCAGATTTATTTATTTATCTAATAGCCTGTTTTTTGAGGAAGGCAGAGGAATACTTCTTAATATTCTTGTCCTAATTTTCTTTCTTACATCCCTCAAAATACAAACTCTTGCTCCTTGCCCCTACAATTGGTTAACTAGCTAGTTAGTCCACTTGGATACAAAGAAATATAGGGTATGACATAAAGAGCCCTGATATTCTGAGTTATCAAGGGAATCACTGCATAATCATTGCATTTGTGTTTTTTAACTGCTGTCTAAACAATTCCTCCTTTGTCTCTAGGCAGTGTAAAGTTCATTGACTACGAGTACGCTGGGTACAATTACCAAGCCTTTGACATTGGGAATCATTTCAATGAGTTTGCTGGTAAGAATATTTAGCCATATGAACCAGTTTGCTAAAGTAATGTTCTAGATATGTGTGAATTTCTAGCTCTGTTCTGGTGTAAGTGCACAACATTTACTGTTTTTTTTTTTTTGTGTGTTTTAGGCTTGAATGAAGTGGACTATAGTCTTTACCCGGACCGGGACTTTCAACTACTGTGGCTTCGTTCTTACTTGGAGGCTTATAAGGAGCATAAAGGGCAAGGTGGTCCAGTCAGTGAAAGAGAGGTGGAGATTTTGTATGTCCAAGTCAACAAATTTGCCCTTGTAAGTATTTGTACTGATCTGAACTTTTTAACTAGATTAGAATATAGTGAATCTTTATCCCCAACTGCCTGGTCCCTCCCTCATGCCCCCACCAAAAGGAACTTGGTGTAGCACAAGTTTGAGACATTTGTTTCAGCTGCTTTTTGATGGATGTTTTTTTTTGTTCTGCTTCTGTCTTTAAATTATCACAAAGGTACCCTACAGATCAAGTCGGGCAACTTTTTTTTAATGTTGTGTTGCAGAAGCCGCAGCATACACATTCTTTACAAGCTTATGATTTGGGTAGAGTTCTTTTTAAATGTAATCATGCAGTCAACATGTCATTCTACCAATATTTTGCAAGTTCCAATACCCATGTAGTGTCCCTCTTGCACACCATCACACTCCCAGCTTCGTGTCTGGTGAGAGTTGTGCTGTCACTGTGTTAGCCCTGACCATTTTCACACCAACCACTTGCAGCTCTGATTAGATGTCTTATGTCATTTGGAGCCATGATGTAGGGATGCAGGAAAAAAGGCCAGATGTCCAAAACTGTTCTTTTTTTTGTCCATTTTGATTCAGTTTAGCTCATTTTAAATGGTGGGTGTTTTGAGTTCAGTGTTTTCACTCTATTGCAGAGAGTTTTTATTTGGGTTTTTGAACTCAAATGTCTTAAACCTGTTTTCATGAGAAGAAATGCTCGGCTTGTCAAATTCATAATAATGCAGCTATTAAAAGGTATTGATTTGATATAAGTTTTATTAAACAGAAGTGCAACAACTTCA
>JAPMNP010658217.1:0-13093 GCA_029874935.1 Atherina boyeri | reverse complement strand
TACCGATACCAGCATTTTAGTGTGGTATCGGTCCACCTACCGATACTAGTATCGGTATCGGTGCAACACTAGTGATCATGCTTGTTTTCAGGCTTATCTCTGCATCTGTGTGACAATGTTGTTTTCTCTTTCTCTTCCCTTCTTGTCTGGATCTGCATTTGTTTCATATTTAACTCCACAGTTTGACCTCCAACTCCTCTCTTCAATGTCCCACTGGCTGCTTAAGTATTCTGCAAACACCAGCATGTGTTACCGCTCCCTCCTACTTTGTGAGACAGCAGGAATGTTTTCCATAGGTCTGGTTCCTCTATAAAACTGCTCAGGCCTGACAGATTGTGTTGATGCATCAGCTTCCGTCTGCACCGTGTGGAAGGGTTTCTCTCTGCAGTGCTCCGTCGCCTGACTGTGTAGCACAAGTAGAATTTGATGAACGCTTTAAAGACTTGCAGTTTTATCGGTTACGTTGAGCTATTAAAAACATTTGTAATAATCTAACGCTGCCAGTCATGGTGATTTATTTTAATGCTATCTTAACATAAATTGAACAATCCCATCCAGCTAATGTAAAGCCCCAAAATCCTAATGAATACTAGTAGATGTTGTGTTTTTTTCCCCTGATTGAAGCAGACCCAGGATACTTTGCTGACCAACTCTGCAGGAATTTGCTTTGTGGTTTCCGTTTGTAGTCCTGTTGTGTTAGTTTGTTTCCATTTTTGCTTTATTGTCTTTTTTCTTTCCCCAGGAATCTGGCTAAAAATGTATATTTCTACCCAAATCCAGCAATATTCTCATTATTGTGCAGCAAGGCATTATGGAAGACTAGTGGACAGCCAACAGCAGCAACACAGCTTTCAGTCCGAAGGCCTCACAGTTAAAGTTGAGACCTCCACAAGCTACTAAATCCATGTTATTCTGTAGTTAGAAGCAGCATATAAACCGTCAAGAAACCAAAGTGTGCCCACCTTGTCATTGGATCGTGAGTTGATTTGTGACAAAGGAAACTCACACTGACAATCCAGCTCTGAGCAGATGGTCGTATCCAGTTAGCTCAGCAGTAGAATAACCTTAATTTGCTATTATCTCTTTGATTGGCACGCTAAGAGAAGGACAGTCTGCAGCTGATTTCCACAGCCTTCATCCGTCAGACGAGCGCCGATTCATGTAATCTCAAAATGAACACATGTCCATTTCTCTGCATTAGTCTTTTAAAATTAGACGCCAGTCAGGATAATAGAATCCAGCTCATACTTTGTACGCTGTGTTCTCGCTGCGTTGAATCGATGTAGTCTGACCTCCAAGCTTTTCTTGTAGACATCCCTTTAATGTTCTGAAATGTTTCATTTTGCTGCTACACAGTTCAAAGGGTGGCTTTGCATATATTATGGTGCTGGTCTCCCTTATAAATCTGACGCTTTGTGGCCATCATTTAGCGCTGTCTGCCCCCTGACATCTCTTTTTCTTTTTCTTCTCTACATCCTGCATTGATTTTAGTTAGTGTGTCTGAGGTTTGGGAGGAAAATATTAAGCAGAGATAGAGAAACTTGATTAGATATTAAAATTAAGAAATCCTTAAATTAACCTTTCATCGCTCCTCCTTTCTCTCTGTCTGTCCAGGTGTTCAAACTGAAGGCAGTTCAGCTGGCTGAGAAGCTCCTTCCTGCGTTTAACACCCCCACTGGGATCCCCTGGGCCATGGTCAACCTAAAGAGGTAAGTGACACCGCCACTGAAAACTATCTTGTCAATTTGTGGTTAACCCTGAAATGGAAATAAAATAAACAATTTTTTTTTAGGACCTGAAATCTTTTTTACCTCCTGAGCTCCTGCTTTCCAGTACTTAAGCTACAGTTATATGAATAATATAGACCCATTTTGCAGAATCAGGCCATTCACATCCAAATTGAGAAAACATTTTGGGACTGATATGGGATTTGATATGTGCCAGCCAATTCTTAATTATTGTTTTTGTTTGATCTTATTGACACAAATCTGATCCCATACTTTAAACTTGTTATTCTATACTGCATGTGAGAATTATTCTTTCTTAAAAGGAACTCCAAATAGTATGACAATTTAGCCTTACTGGATTAGTTCTACCGTTTTCACCACATTCATGATAGTACAACAGCTTTATACTTAAGTTTTTATAATAAAGGGTGGCTGAAACAGACTAGGGCGCATCCATTTTTTTTTCGTCGCCAGACCGTGACATCAGTGGGTCCCTCATCGCAACATACCTTGACAGCGCTAACGTTATTAATACGGTTGTACTTGTAAAGACGAGCGATGTTTGCCGTTCAGCAGTTCCGATTCGAGCCCAAATGTCATTTTAACATGGAGAAAAGTGAAGCGTATGTTTTTAATTGTGTTTTTCCGCCCATTGTTAAAAAGACGTCATCTCCTAGCTCATCTAATGAGAACTCTCCAGTGAGCCCACTGGAGAGTTACTAACTGCAATGAATGTCAAAAACTGGGAAAACTTTCAGTGTTTGCCAAACTAATATTCCATATATATCTAATAGTAATATGTTTATATGTTTTTGTTAATGTACATTAACATGTTAGTACCTCCATTGCGGCAGGGTAAACCAGCACTCAATCTGTGAACTGGTGATTTAGGCTGAGTTGGCTTGCCTCACAATATGCACCATTAACTCTTTTGTTTATGTGGCGATGGCTGACGTGGCCAAGATTGTGCTGTTGCGGTTACCCGTTTACTTATAAATGAGCAGTTAGTCGCTGTCTTCACTGAAGAACAGAGCCATTACAGTGGGTTATTTGGGACACTGATGATACATGAAAAACATGTTTTTAATTAGGACTGAGTGATCTATCATTTTCAGTTTTAAATCACAATTTCAGACGATGTGATTAGGTGATTGTCAAAGCTGCGTTTTATTAACTTTCATGGTCAAATATCTGCTGCTAGCTGTTACATCCTGATCAGGTATCGGATATATATGTGTAGTTATTCTCATTGGTTATAGATCTGATCAAAACATTCTATTAATAACAGCTTAACATTTACTACGTTTATGTGGGAGTCGGACAACAACGCATGCGGCATGACTTTGATGCAGGTTTAATGCCATAAAGCAGTGGGTGGCGACTGGCGACCCGCGGCCAAAACTGGTTAGTCGCCAACAGTACCTGGCCCGCCAGATTGTCGTCTGTTTTTGTTTGGACTAGAGTTATGTCTCATTGTGCATAGACGTGGTGCCGCTCAGCTGTGTTCTGTTCCAGCATCAGCTGGTCTAAGGCACAGCGGGGCGGGGCTACAGCAGTTCAGCCACAGGGGTTTTTGCTACAAGCTTTAGCAATGAATGCTATACAGCTCTTCTAGTTCCAGCAGAGTCTCGTGTCGGCTTCACCTCTGCTGGGTGAAGTGAGTTACGCCCGAAGCTGCAGCTTCACGCAGCATAAATCACCTTGTCTCAGTCTGCAGACCTCGGTTTGGAGACGGAAGCAGGAAAGTTTAACAGCTGCTTCTGTCAGTTTTTACTGATAGTGGAGGTTACAGACAAACCCTCACAGAAATGAAACCTAGTTGCTGACTCCTGCCGTAGATGGAAAGGAGACTACGATAGCAGAGCGAGAAATGTCTGCGGAAGTATCGGATCAGGACTCTGCACGTTTCATGTTAATATTGGAATCAAACATTACTGTACACTGTGAATATGGCATTGAGCCTTGATTTGAAGAAAATCGTGACTCAAATCAAAATTGCAATATCTATCAGAAAAATCACAATCCGATTTTTTCCTAAAATTGTTTAGCCCTTTTTTTAATCATTATCTGGTTTGGGTTCTATTTCTTCAGTTTGTTCTTGGGTCTTTAGTTCAGGTTCAGTGTTTGTTCTGTTGTGTTAACTTCCTGCTTTCTGTGGACTGGTTACAACACCCGCTCTTTGTTTAGCAATAAACTCCCTCTGAAAATACTGTATACCCCCTGTTTTATTTTTTTACTCTTGCCAGATCCTCGTGGACATTTTCTTGTCTTCCCAGTCCTGTTTTTTTTGGGTTGTTTTTTTTTTTTCTTCCCCTGGTGCTCCGAGCTTTGCTTAGTCAGTTTGTTTTGTATTTTATTACTGTAGTCTGTTGCATGAACTTGTTTATCTTGCTGTTGCTGCACTTTTTTGCTATTTCATAAGTCACATATCCTAAATCTGCCTACCTCACCATCCTGCATTTTGGTTGTTTGTCCTCTCCCCAAAATNCTCTTTATTTACTTTTTTCTTTTTTTTTTTTTTTGCTTTTCCAATAATCTTGTCAGTCTTCTGACTGGCCAACATGGCTTCAGAGGTAGGGGCTAAATCGCCACCCTTTGGTTTGGTATAGTTCAGACAGCGTTTTAGTTGTGACCTGACTAACTATTTAACGGACATTTGGTCCACTTCCATGGATTGTGCGGTTCGTTTGGAGCAGTGTGAACTCAAGTGCGGACCAAAGAATTTAAATCTGGTCTGCTTGAAAACCAGGGATCTCTGTTCAGTTTGCAAGTGAACTCTGGTATGATTGGCTTACAGTGTGAATGCAAACGGACCTTCCAGTGGAACAAATGAGATGGAAGTAACGTAAGACATGTTGGATCGGAACATGCTAGATAACTCACTGTCTCTCCTGCTCAGTCTGGACAGATTCTGGTGAAAACCATATTAGGTTTGAACACCAAAGTAAAAATAGAATCCCCAAGACTGCATGAATTTGGTGTTGCTCCATTCACTTGCGGTGAACAATCTGTTTTTAGTCCTGACTAATCAATGAGCCGGATTTTCTTCGTCTTTCTTGTTGGCCAGCTGCTGTTTCAGGGAATATCACCCCCAAGTGAGCAGGTGTTGTAACTGCGTGGAATCACCCAGGTGTTTTGATCCGCTTTGGTAAAGAGCAGTATGAAAGCAAACCAAACCAAAGGAAGGTGTGAAATATTTAGAAATACCCTATTGCGCGGAAAGAGTGCCCAAATTAAGACTTTTGTATAGCCTACTTACCTTTTCAAAAGGCTGCCGTTTAATTTTTGTAATTGCAGGCTGCGTTTTTTTGCACTCAGAGGATTGTATTGTATTGTATTATTGATGATTGAAGAGGACTGAATTTTATTTCCATGGGGAGGTCTGAAATTACACAAGACCTATTATGCCCGTTCCATTTTGTTTTTGGTTTTTTGAATCTTCAAAAAAAATTATATAAAAAATTTGATTTCTTTATTGTATTTCTATCATTTCATCAATGCAATGAAACATAATAAATTAATATTGTAATGGAAGTTGAACTTAAAGCTCCATCGTATAGCAGAGTAGTTACGTGGTGCGTCATTCTCTCCAGGAAGCGCTGCAGGGAAAATAAACGTTTATTTAGGCTAATATAGACACTTACAGCATGTGTTACTTTCATTATTTGTTTGTTTATTTGTTTATTTAACAGGGGCAGTGCATGGTACTTAGCCATTCCAGAATTAGCTACAAGCTAAATTTCATCCGTAGTCCCTGGGCAGGAAGAAGTCACATATAGTTAATCAAACAAATATACCATAAAAATATCACGCAAGTAGCCCTTCAGACAATTGTGTTTATATATAAGGTTTATATAAGGCATTTAATTATTTGCAGCTCCAGACAGATTTGTTTTTTGTTTTTTTTGGTCCAATATGACTCTTTCTGCATTTTGGGTTGCTGACCCCTGCTCTAGGGTGACCGCCGTTTTCCCCAGATCCTCCTCCCAGATGAACGTACCCTCCCTTCAAGCTCCACAGTGGGATATATTTTCTCTCTAATAAAGTCACTTTTTAGTGTAGGTGTGTTTATTTTAGTCATCAGCTAATTTTTAATGAAACCTGCACTGACTTTCCTTTTATCTATGCCCTGCTAATATTGGCAACAAAAAACAGTTTTGTAGGACTCTTAACAGCCAAAGGGACGCTTGCATTGAATGGGCTTCCGATTCAGACGTTCAGTGGACCGTTATCGTTTTTGCATATCACTTCACAGCACTGACACGGGAGTCAACCCGAGATGCTCTCCCCCAGACCTCAAATTCTCAGCATTATGCCGCGTTTTCGGGACAAACTAAACTACGTAAAATCAAGACATTTGAACTGTGACTTTGAGCAAAACAACAATATAAAGGCTGCTTGTCATTCCCAATGTGTGTCAATTCACCGCTAATATCCAGTCCACCCATCCGGCTAGTTGTTAGCCAGCATATCGATGCTAATGGTTAGCAGAGGGAGTATACAATCTAGTGGGTGACCAGCCTATGCATGCTAGTTATTAGCCTCTCCTTTGCTAACAAATTTCCTTTACAGAAGACGATCCAATGAGATGCTGTGTTTGATCGTCCAAGTAACGCCGGGTTCACACCGGCCGTGGAAGCAGCGCGGAACAGAGACTGCTTCCTTTCGGCACCCTTGTAAACCTATGGTGTTAGTTCAGTTCAGTAAAATTTCACTCTATAAACTCATCAGACAGACACTCATTGTTGCCGTAGAGGTTTTTAAGTTCAATTTACAAAATAGGGTAGCGCGATATGTAATATATATAATTTTATACGAGATACAGTTAAATGACATCCATATTTTTTATGGGGCATCTCTGGGTTTGTTGGAAAACTGGAAGTGCATTTTTTTTTATATCCGTTGCTTAACTGAATTTCCCCATTTTGGAACAATAAAAGTGTATCTTATGTTTAAAGGTATAAAACTGTCTCGATATTTAATTCATGATAAACAAGCAACTGCTTATTGACGCTGATTATAGCAGCCCAGAGACCAACATTCTAGGTTTTCTTTTATTCTTAAAATCAAAATTTGAGATTATTTAAAAAATTCTTCCTCTTTAATGAAAATAAAACCAGCGCTTTGAAAATTTGCAATATTTGATTCCTGAATTATGTTACGAGATCTTTGGCATTGGATCAATTCTGGCACAGTTTGTAAAGCTCTGACGCATCCACCATCCACCCCCTCAGGTGTTTTAACTTATTTTGCCTGATTAGGCCTCTTCACAGGGCTGTGTGGGTGTATACAAAATGCGCTGGAAGGACAGAACAGCAAATACCTTCATCATTGTTTATGCTATTCCCAAAGCAGCTGCACTTAAATTTGAACCTGAAAGAATCAGTTTTATTAACACAGAGGGCTTTTTGTGTCTTTTCAAGTGGCTGCGGAAAAGTGTTAGTCAACTTTTTAAAACCTCTGTTCTCCCCACAACCCTGCAGCTTGTAGAGTCACTCTACTTTGTGTTGAATCTGACTTTAACCCCTTTGGTTTCTCTACTGCAGGTAGCATTTTTTCTTTTCCATTATACCTGTAAAAACAGGAGCTACAACGTTGGCATTCATGTGTGTGCTTACTCTGTGTTTTAGCAATTCTCCGTTACCTATTCATTGTTTCAAACAATGACAGTGAGATAAATTGCTTTATAAATCTACTTGGTAGTTTGTTGCTAAGCGACCAGCTTCTGTTTGAGAGATCAGGATCCTGTTCTAAGTGTTGAAAATATAAGTAATGCAAGAGAGAGGCTCATTCTCCTCAGGATAGTTCTAATTTGTCAGAAGATCAGCACTTTGTGTTTAATCTTCATCTCCCACCAGACAACCACACACCAGAAGAGACACAGCTACATAAATAAAGGCTTTGTAGAACAACAGAGGAATTGCAAATAAACAGGAGACACACAAAACAAGTGATATGTACGTCTCTTTAGCAATCTAAATAGACAGAGAAAACTGTCCAAACACAGACCTGTATAATTAGAAGCAGTTTCAATGTTACATTTACAACTAAATCCCTTCCAGATGTTTTGGTTATCACATCTGATCACAATGAAGCTCATGAATAAGAAACCAGTTGCACAGATAACGTAAACTCTGGTGGCTAAAAAGGTTTATTTTAGATTATGACAATTATAGCATTATTAGTATGTTTTCTTCCTGAATTGTGAAAATGAAAAAAAGCAGTTTTGAAAATGACAATATGGAGTTCTTTTACCCTTTAGAGGCATATATTGCTATCAGTTAACCTGACCTTTAATTCCATTTAAGCCTGGCCCAAGACTTGATGATCAAAAAATCCTGTTTTCGTTTAATCTGAAGTGTTCATTATGCCTTTAAACCAAATTTAAAATGAACAAATACAATGATTAGTATGCATATATGTTTTATCACTGTGTGATATGTCAGTTGTTGTGCAAAACCTTTCCTCCAAAGGGTAAAGGATGAGAATCAGGTTCTATACAACAGGGTTTTTAACTTCTTGATGGGGCCTGTTTTTTTCTGCCTCCTGTCCAAAATGACAGACCCAAAATAAATTAAGTACATCTTCACAATTACAAGGACTACAGAAAACTGAGACATATGAGAAGGTGTCTGAATCAAGATATGTGTTAGTGTCACAATAAATTTGCCTAGAACTCAGTAGATAATCTAAATGGTTATCTTTTCCTTAAAAAAAAACCCCAAAAACATTACTTTCAGTACAAAAAAAAACAGATGATAGAAGCCCAATTCATCAAGAAATTAGTAAGTAATGTCTGACTGCAAGCTTATAAAAGTGAAGCATAACATTTTTACAGATGTGTTAATATGTGTAACGGAGGTAAATATCTCGGGAATGAATCAACTGGTGCTGGTAATCAATATCTCTGTTAATGGTGAGAGTCAGCTTCGAAACACTGAGGATCTATGCATCGTATACTGAACCAGTGCAGGTTGTGAACATATTACCGTGCTGAGCATAATGGTCTAATAAACCTCCCTGAAAGTCTGGTTATGATTTCTCCATCACATTGGTGCTCATAAACCCTTGGCTTTACTTTAACTCTGTTGCTCTGTTATGTTTAAGTTTTAGATGTAAATATTAAGAACTGTTGTTTGTACTGACAAAGTTTAACAACTTAACCACTTGTAACTGGGAAAATTATTATTTTTTGTTAATTTCTTCAAAAGTTATGTACCTTTTATTACTGCAGATAAAATGAGCTGTAAATAGCAAAACAAAAAGCAAGAGTTTTACCTTACCAATGATGGTGAATGCAGACTGATTTGAAAATGAAGTTAGGTGGAGATTAAAAAAAAAGACTAGCTTGGATATTTCTACTCCAAGCTGGGACTGTGATGTAGAAATCCACTGTCATCTGGCAGCCGAGTATACAGTATGCTCACAAGAACAACAATGTTTCCTCTATGTCTTTATTGTTATACTGACATGATTAATATCATTAGTATCTTTTAAGTTTCATTCAAGAAATTATCTTCTAAACTACAGTTAGAAATATGATCTTGAAATCCTCAAATGTGATAAACTGGCAGGTTCTGTTTTGAATTGTTTTTCGAAACTGAAACCCTGTAAATCCAGACTATGATAACCAGACTGTAAAAAAAACTTTAGAACTTGAGTGTATAATAATTTTCTCTCTTCTTCTTTGTCTTTCATTTTCCTTCCTTTCTCACCATCCCATCACCTCTCCAGCGGTGTTGGACGTAACTGGGGCTGGGCGTCGGCAGGTAGCAGCATCCTGGCTGAGTTTGGGACTCTCCACATGGAGTTTGTTCACCTCACCTACCTGACAGGAAACCCTGCCTACTACCAGAAGGTAACACTGAGAAGTATTATCTATATGTAAGCTGTGTCCGGGTATGATGGTTTGCATTTTAATGAGGGCACTTCTCTGCTTTATCTCAGGTGATGCACATCCGGAAGCTCCTAGCCAAAATGGACCGACCCAATGGTCTCTATCCAAACTACCTGAACCCGCGCACGGGCCGCTGGGGCCAACGTAAGTGCATGACTCTGGACTTCATGGCTTAATTTGCAACATTTTAGTCAGCAGGAGCATTCAACTGCTGCTTTATCATGTAGCACCTGCGTATTTACTTCCTGTTTTGGAGTCATAAGTAGAATTCTGTGTTAGGAAAAAAAAAAAAAACAACAACTCAGAAACCTTGGAGTTAAATTCACCCATGTTAGCTGAAGGGGGGGTGAAAGAGACGTTTGAGGTGGTGTTGAGAATTTAATTCTAAATTGTGCTTGAATTCGTCAATCATTGATGTGCAACATTCCCGTTGGGGGAGGTGTCAAGATGTGCTTTTGAGCTTCGAATGATCATTCATTCAGAAGTGCCTTGAAGAGGAAGAGAAGAGATTAACTCCACCTGAAGGAAGATGGGAAGTAGAATGGATCTTCTTTAATGAGAACAAATTGAATCAAGCAGACAAGGATTGAAGTAGAGTAACGCAGTATTCCCACTATATTGATTGAATTTGGCGCTCTGCCCGGGTATATTAACAGCTCTGAGTGAAGGCAGTCAGGCAGTGACACTGATTCCTACTTTAAAAGCTGTCATATCTGGTTAATACAATTTTACAATTTTTTAACAACTGCCAAATGTATTTTTTTAAATGGCACGTAAATGAATTTAGTCATTTATTTAAAGCACAAGTAATGATAAGCTGTGTATTGGCCACACCAAGATAATGCAAACAAAAACAAAGCCACTGGTATTGTTCCAAGTTTTATTTTGATCAGTTTTTATTTCTATAAAAAAGAAAAGAACCTGGACAATCCAAACTATTGAAACATTTGTTAAAAAGTAAATCATTCCTTCATTAAGTTTCCACAGAGAGCCCTTGCATCATTTAAAGCGAATGTTTTAACTTTCCTTGGTAAATGAACGACTTTGATGGTGCAATTTCAAGGTGGAGCCCACCTACTCAGTTTTTAATTAGCTCCTCAGTTAAGCCAATCTGAGCTTCTGAGTCATATAATACTCTGCACTAAAGTTGTGTTAATAGAAAACTCCTAATGGAATTCTGAAAAAACAAAACAATGTTCTAATTTTTTTAGTGTTTTGTTTTCCTTCAAGTAATAAATTCACTGGTGGCAGATGTCTGTGTTGTCCTGTAATAGGTTTTAGCTGTTTTCTGAGGCTATTTTTTGTTGCTTATAAATACATGAGTAATAATACATTTTTATTCTACTAATATAACTGATCACCAAAGGTTTGTCAGTGCAGTATTGTCCAAATGGCTGACGCCTGTTTTTTTTTTTCATTTTTGAAGTTACATTCACCCTGCAGGTTTTCATGCTCAATTCCATGTTTTTTTTCCCATGGTTTCCCATATTGCTGTATGATTTAACTTCAACCAGACCATTCGATCAGACTCCAGTGTAAACCGGCTATGAGCCCTGGAGTGACCCACATGTGCATGAGCTGGATTTGTGTCACTTTTGCCTGCAGTGTGAATGTAGCTGATGCGTGGATGCATGCCAGGATAGTCCGGGGGACTCAACTTGATTGGGCAGGAAATTCCAAATAATTTCACACGTTCCTTAGGTTTGGCATGCTTTCACACTGCTCTTTACTCAAGCAGACTAAACCCCTGGACAATTTAATGCAGTGACAACGACTGCTCACTAGGAGCGATATTCCCCAACTAGACGACAGGCTGAGAAGAGGCTCGTTTACTGCCGTTTTCAGAAGAATCTGTCCAGTATGAGCTGCAGCTGTGACACACTCTATGTCACTTCATCTCATCAGGGACAGGAGTTGAACATTAGCTTTTGCGATAAACTCTGCTTGCATGGCATCAGAAATGTAACAGTTGCAATGTCCCTGTCAAATAAATCAAATCAAATCAAATCGACCCCCAGTTTTCAAGCAGGCCAGAGTTCTTTGGTCCACAACAGAGTCCAGTACTCCAAACAAAACGTTCCTTTAAAGCAGACCAGACAGTGCCAGTGTGAATGCATCCTGAAGGCCCTTTTATGTTCTTCAGTATTGTTCCATATTCAACCTTTAAGACTTCCACTATGCCTCAATCATTTCAATGTGGGCACCATCACTCATCCGTCCATATAATCCGTTTAAGTCTTTAAATCTAGTTTTTCCATCTTGTTTAAATACGGAGTGATTGCAATCTTTCCCTCACATTTACCCTGAACATTTATCTGCAACATTACTTTTAAGTATTATAGTTAGAATCCGAGCTTTTATGAGGGAACATTTGTATTTTTCTGCATTTCAGTCAGTGTTTTGAACCTGCGAAGGTGTTCAACAGAGACTTTTTCATCTTGACATTCCAACAGAATATTAAAAGATTGTGGGTATTAAAATATTCTTTTTTGTGGGTGTGCTTGCCTTAGATATTTTTAATGGATCGCTGTCGATCAGATATTACTATCTGTTCATGGTTTGCTCTTCATTTCACTGTGAGGAAATGAAAAGATGAAATCTGTTTAAAATTGAATAAAGTCTTTGTGTCTGTAGGGAGTAAGCTGCCATAGTAGGACTGTGCCACATTAAATCAGTTCAATTCCACAACACTCCAAAGTAGGAAATGGTCAATAGATTTTTCAATGACTACTGAAGTCCGGCCTGATAAAATCTGTTTCATTTGTTTTACTTTAGACAAAACGAATGGAGAGCACTCATGGGCTGATACATAAATGGAGGGGCTCATTAATGGATGGATGGGTGGCTTGGCAGTCAGACGAATGCACTTGTAAGTGCACAGACTTTGGGCCAAAAGCAGGAGAAATAGATGGAGGGAAGATTGAGGGAGAGTAGACTGATTGATGGATGAATGAGTACATTAACAGATGGAGAGTTGGCTGGCGAGCTGCGTGACAAGGCAGGTGCTGATTGATGGATTTTGTTTGTGTGCGAGACAGGAAATGGATCTCTTCTGGTATGTTGCCGGTTGTGTTTTTTTCCATGCACATGCAGCAAATGCATGGACCTTAATCAGCTTAACTTATTATAAGGAAAACTTGAATGGTCAAAACATTTTCTCAGAATATCAAATAATGGAGCAAAGCCTCCACCAACAATTTCACCATGTTTCTAGTTTATGTATTTAGCTTTGAAGTAATCACTCGCAATCAGATGACATACACATGACATAAGGTAAAAATAAAATAAGACAACAGGTAAAACACTGTTAAAAAAGCCCTACATCCAAACACAAAAACCAACATAAACATCAGCCAGAACAACTCAATAAAAACAACTGAAAAAACTGACATCAACATCTTAAAGGGGACATATCATGAAAAATCAACTTTTTTAGCCCTTAAATACATGTTTTTGTGTATTTTGGGTG
>JAPMNP010658200.1:0-15842 GCA_029874935.1 Atherina boyeri | reverse complement strand
ATTAACACAACATCTCACGAGGCAACCAAGCATCTCATAATATAAACCAAAAGGCTGATAGAGGTAAGGTCAATCGTTTATATTTAAGTATGATTAATAAGCTTCTTAATAAAACAGGATTGCTTGCATAACACACATGCATATTGTAGACAACACATGAACTGAAACACAGATCACCCACCCACATGCATCATAACAGAAAAGTCCTCCTCGGCTACTAGCTTCTGAGTTATTTTGCAAGAAAGGAAGAGGGGGAGCAGGAAGGTCCCAGAAAAAAAGAAAAAACAAAGGAAAACAGCAATAAGTGAGAATTGGAAGGAAAGGAAGGAGGAAATATTTTAGTTGTGACATCACGGCAACAGAGGGGAAGTGCTATCCTTTTATAGCAATGTTCTCTCTCTCTCTGGCACATTCCTCAGCTACACACTTTACTCCACCCCTCCTCCTGTCCTTGTTTCCTCCAACTTCACTTCTGTGACGCAAACACAACAGGGAATGTGGGAGGAGAGAGACGAGGAGGAAGAAGAGGGGGGAAGGAGCTGGTGAACTCTGTAAAGCAGAGGGCAGAAAAAAATCCCTGAAACCCCCCCAACACCGGCTCTCTTTACCACTTCTCTTTTCCTTTCACTCCACTCTTCCTCCCTGAACCTTTACTTTCACTGTTGGGTCTCATTTGGCATTAGAGGTAAACTTGGAGGAATTTGCAAAAACAGGCTCTTTTTTTCAACATTCTACTGAGCTTCAAAAGTTACTTAAAAGTTCTTGTCGGACAGACCTCCAGGGTTTGCCATAGTTTGATTTTCAAGAATGATTTAAGTTTAATATCTAAAAATCCCTGCGCTTTGTATTTAAGCACAGCCCAGCTGATTGAGTTTAGCCTCTTATTTAGGTTGTTACTTTTATGTTCACAAAGCAATGCATTGAAGATTGGGAAGTCATGAGTACCAACTTAAAAAGCACATGATATTTAGCAACAAAATTTGCTATCATACATTATAACTTTGTACCTTCCTATTTTAGAGAACAAGAAGTGAATCTAGCAGAGTATGTACGAAGTGTTCAGAAAAGCAGAAATGGCACCAATGTGCCGCAGACATGAAAATCCAGATTAATAACATGGATGTTTGTTGCAACACGATGGTAGCCTTCTTTTTTAATTTGTGCTTTACAAAGTTTAACATTGAAAGTAAAAAAAGTAGAAAATAAATGTGTAAAGTAATTCAGGTGACACTTACATAAGGGTTACTTTAGGTAATCATCTTGTTCTATGAACAATGGACCTCATAACAATCAACAATTTTGGAAAAATCTGTCATGCAACAGTCTGATTGTAGTTTCTGATATGTAAATTAAAAATTTAAGTTAAACTTTGCTTAAACTGCAGAGGATTTTAACTTTTGTCATATTCTCTACTTAAGCATCCTCAGATAAGATACGCCAGTGTGAATATATTTTTTAACCTGGATCTTTCTGGGGTGACAATATTGTTGTTCATTTGGATTATTTTTCTACCAAGCAAAGTATCAAACGCCAGTCTGAGTCATTTTAAGGCACTTATTACAACATACCTGAGAGGAAGAATAACAGTTACATTTTTAAAAAAGTTTGGTGTCTTGGAGCATAAAGTACCCTGTGTAGACTATACAGCCTGTATAGTCTGATGTGTTGCATCAGGGTGTTGGGCAGAAGAAGAAAGCCCCTTCAGTTAGTTTCACATCTGTTTGTGTTATTAAAGCAGATCTTTCACAACATGCTGGCCCATACATGTTCAAGGCACACTTCCTGTTCATGCTCACACTCGGTATATGCTTCTCCTTTTAGACTTCACACTTCCTGTTTTTATGTTCTTTCCTTATTATAGCATGCAAATAAATTAGCAGTGCTGGAGGGTTTATTAACAACAGATGCATGACTCACACTAGAGAATGAAAACAACTTTCTTTATTAAATGCCGGATGACTTAGTACTTCAAACATCAACACAAGATAGGCCTGGTTTGGTTAACTATACAGTACTTCACACCATAGATAATTACTTTGTACAGCGAGGACAAACAGTTGATATTTTGTGAACAATGATTGTGGAGGAGCAACTTCTGACTTTCTCTCTTTTAACTGAACTCAGCGATTCATAATTAACTAAAATGATCTAAAAAATGTGAAAAAAACAACAGTATTGATGTTGAATATATATTATGTGTTGCGCTGTTGAGATAACTGCCAAAGTTAGCATGCTAACTAGCAAACACAAGGCCACAACCTCCCAGTTGGCCTCATTCCAACATTAGAAGGTCATTCTGATGACTTACACTAAGCAACCATTGATAAGTCAGTCAGTAAGTTTTGGTTTGTTTCAGCCTCAGCACAGGCAATTGCTCTCTTGCTACATATATACCAACATACATACTATGTAGCAAGCACATGTTTAAATTTTGCTGTTCACATAACAGTTTAGAATAAAGCTAATAACCACATAGCTGTAACAGCATGGTCCTGTTGTACAATTATACATTTTTCAGTGTTAAACACAAATACACATCATGATGAAAGTAATGTAGGTCACAGCGGTGTGTAACCAAATGTTTTCTACTCCAGTTTTCTTCAAGTATCTTGAAAATATAGCAATGTTGAGACAAAGTCACAAACTCCGACGGATAAAAGTGAAGCCTATGCGAAAGTGCCAAAAATTGCAGTTCATCCCTCCTCCGCCAGGGGCTGGTTACAAAACAAAGTCAATCGACTCCCATGTTTAAAAGGCCAATTACACAGCAGAAATAAACATGTTTACAGCCTGGTACAAAAATCCATTTTATATTTAATAGGTCAAGTTTACTTCATGACAACTCTGAGGGGGATGAATTTTTGAATAACTCAGTTTAGATAACAGTCGCGCCTTAGCTTTATAGCTCGTCCACGTCTGTTAGCGCCCATTAGCTCCGGGTTAGCTCTTAGCTACGGGCAGCTAGGTGTCAATCATCCGCCTCCCCACTCACAGCCCCCCTCTCAGCTCCACTTCTTTGGCCATTTTAGTATTTTCGGAGTGATGACATGTGTGACGCTGCCAAGATGGCAACGGTGGGAACCTCCAATTGAGCTTCAATTCAGCTTTTCACAAACCTATGGGTGACATCACAGTCTGTCCATATTATACTGTCAATGTTTTAGACCCACAAAAACCATGGTCTCAGTAGTTTATAAATTTACATTAGATTGAAAAGGTATTTTCTAATCTAGCTTTTTAATATTTTGAATTTACCATGTAGCCTATAAAACTGAAGTGTCATTGTTGTCTCATTTCAATACAAGAAAACCAGTTTGAGTTGTGTTTTATAATCAACATTTTCATGTTAATAATCAATTTTTTAATCTGTAGAGGCTTCACTCCATTTTTTCCTCATCTAGTTTAGTTTTCTTCAGCCATTTGGATTCACTTTTATCAGATCAGAGGTGTTTCCATGGACAGCAGAAGGGTTTTTTTTATCGACTCCAAATATTAAAATGACAAAGTTGGCAAAAGGATGGCAAACACAGCAAAGCCTGCAAAGAAAGTTACTACTGTATATGCCAGGTGAAGAACTGCACCAAGATCACTATTGAAAGTGTCACTACACCATTTAGGTTTATCACTGCCACAATTTAAAGAGGCTATATTTAAGTTTTTACACTAAAGAAACTAAACAACAGCCTTTTTTATTTGACCATTTATGACCCAAACATCTTTTGATCGGCATGCTGACATCTTGTCAGCTCACCGTGGGTGCGCCTATAAGCCTGTAGCCAATTTTTCCTTAATGCAATCGGGTCGGATTTTCCCGCGCTGTTTCTGCAGATGTGATCTCAAGCGCGTTCATGTTAAATGTTTCAGATCACGCTGCCTCCACCGGTAGTAAACAATTAGCCTACTCTCCCAAACGGCGTGTATACAGTATTTCTTCGCAATGGATTGTGCGCATACACAGAAGCGACCCAGCACAACTCAGGCGGACGACTTGTAAAGTTGTGCACGTACGAGCGTGCGCTGCGACAATGAGCAGAAAGGACGTGCAGTTCCATTTTTCGGCCACATTTGTCAGTCGCGAGTTGAAATTTCAGGAACCTGCATATAGCCCGTTTAAGTTAAATTGGAAAAACACAAAAAATCTAATCCTGTTATATCTTCAGCTACATGAACATATCCAGAACTGTGCAACCGTCACCCCTCACTTCTTTATAATAAGCTTGTAAACTGTCAGACTTTTGTGTATCTCTTAAAATGCTCCTAAGCAATACTTCTCCAGACTTTCTGAAGGTCTTTTGAATAATTTTTCTTTGAATACTACAGCTTTTAAAATACATTTTAGTCCAGTTCTTGTACCTGACCATTTTTAGGCCAATTTGATTTGTTTAAGCCACTTAAAACTGACCTATGAATCATTCAAGCATGAAAAAAGCATTTAACTTGCAGCATGAACCAGAGTTGCATCTACACGTGACAGAACTCTTCAAGAAGTCTCAAAAGTACAAAAAAGTCTGTCAAAGAAAGATCTTGTCATCAAATTGTTATCGGAAAAAGAAGCCCTCATTTACCAACAAGACACTAAACATTGTCAGGGCACTTTTAAAAAGGATATATACAGTATCCTCTTTAGCCATTTTGACATGAAAAACAATTGTGATAAAAAAGTTGTATAGCTGTCTTGGGCTGTTACTAAAGTTTGCCAAATGACTTCATAACAGAACTTCCTGAATCTGATTCTATCCAATCAGGCACTTTTATTCCCAATGCCATCAAAATAAGCCTTCTTCTAATCCACAATGTTCATATTCATTTGGTTTTAAGCCAGTTACATTCACATAGACTCAATAAAATACAGTGCAGACTTTGTAGTGCTGTCAACACCTTTTTAATGTCCTGTCCAACTCATTTGGACATTTGCCTTCCCACGTGCAGTTCCTCTGAGTAATGTCTAGAGAACATCAGACTTGCAGTACCTGTTTGAAAACAGCTTGACTTGACTTCATTTCACTTTTCTATTAAGCTGCTCAGAATATTCATATTTGAAGCACACAATATTTCCAAATTTGATTTGACAGTTTCAAAGTCACAGTGTTCTAGTTAAGACCTAATCTTTAGAGCCACAGCACTGAGAGGGAGCGTTTATTAGTTTAGCTGCTTCTTGTCAGTGGTCGTGTTATTTTAGGTCCCGCATTTCATTTTTTAGCTAAAATCAGCAGAGGGCCTGTGGCTGCTGAGCCAATTCATGACACAGCATAGACATCGAAGCCTGGAGCACAATAGGGCTCTTTGTGAGCAAGGGCTCACACACATATGCACAGATACACAGTGCTATGTTTAAACAGGTGTGCAGAAAATGGTTAGAAGGTTGTGTGTGTGAGTGTGTGTTGTGAGTTTGGTTATTAAAAGGAAAGGAATGGATATGGCATATGTGTGTTTAGCCTTGGCTGACCTCCCAGGAATACATACCACAGTGACACTAGCAGTGCCGACATCAGCAAAATTCCTTCTTATGAAAATAAGCATCATGGAAACAGAGAGGAGAGACGTAGAGTGGGGAAGAAAAAGGCAGGAAAAGAGCAAAACATGACACAAATTTATACAAGCAGGGCATGATACAATGGATGGCAATAAAAAATATAGGCAATAAAATTAACATAATGTTCTGACTTGAGTTGACTATCAACAAACTGGATGACCATGCTCTCCCCCATATATGACCACAGATTTGCTGATGAAAAGATGTAGTGAAAAAGCTAAAAATAAAACCTGGTTTAATGGCCCACGCACACTGCTCTTCCATGTTCCTCTTCACTATTTTCGCCCTTTAATGATCTTGTGTTGTTGTGTTGTTAAGACTGTTTCAGAATTAAAACAATGCCTCTTTGTTTCAAGACAAATGGCCTCCCCACAATTTCATCCTACCCCATACACTGGGAATTTTTAAATTATTTCATAATGAAAAAGCAGTGGTCAAAGAACCAGGAAAATCGAGAAACTAGCTTAATTCAAACTCAAGATGCTGACACAGGAGTTGACCACACGCTTTTCTGAACTTCTGCACCTCAAATACGGAAGTTTGAATCTATTGCCTACATGTACACGCAAACAAGGGCTGAGCTTATGGGAAGTGTCTTGCTGACTGAGGTGAATTACAGGTACTGATGGCCGTAAAAAGAGGAAACAGAGGATTTTATGACGCTAGGAAGTGTTTGCTCTGTAGCTTAACAACAAGTTGTTGATCATTGGTTAACAACAGAAATAAACTGATGGCATTGAAGGGGCTTTTTCATATTAGTTGTTCCCAAGGTTGCATTTTCTACTCTCTGGTTGCTTATGGGAGACTATAGCCTTTCCGTGTTTGGGAATTATTTTACAACATGACCTTATGTTTACATTATTACTGTCTGTGTAACAATTACAGCACACAGAAACACTCACAAACAAGAAAAAAGTAACAGTGCATGTGTGCTTATTCATTGTGGTATTTTCTGTAATTTCTCAAAACAGGGTAAACAAATGGGCTTATATCTTTAAGTCTTGAAAATGTTGCTAAGCAAGTTATCAATATCAAGCAATTCATTTTTCCAAAACCACCTAAACACAGGTACACATCCAGAGCTGTTATCCTTACAATAGAATAAAAATATATCATTCTATCTATTCATTTATTTATTGACTCATTTCACGTCTGGTTTGGTTTTGACAAAATAAGGATTGTTGGGTTTAGGTCAAATTTAGGTTTTAAGATAAAATAGGACATTTTTAACATTGTGGTGGCAAGAATACAAGTTAAGCATGAATAATCATGTTTAGAAGAGAAACTTTTGGTTTTAAACTAGACACATACAGTACACTGATCCGTTGTCAGTATGGTTGTATTAATAAACATGCAGTTACAGTACAGTTATGGAACAGTTTCAATTAGGCAAAAGGACAAATCTACTCCAGAGTGAAAGTCCAAAGTTTTGTTGACCCAACCAACATCCCTGGCCCTCAACCCCAACTACAATATTTACAGTACTGTTTCCAAAACTGAGATGTACAGAGGGGCCATCAAGGACAAAAACCCCTGCTGGGTCGTGCTGTTTTTTAGCTATGGTGGATTATTAATCTTTGTTACATAATACCTGAGCTTTGTCCAGTCCATTCATCCTTTTTTGGATCCTTAAACAATAATGAATGGACTGTAATTATCAGGAACAAAAAAGGTATTTGAGATATCATCTTTTTTTTTATCAAAGTGCAAGCAATATCTAAATTCTAAATCAAAATGACAAAAACACTGATAGATGAGAGTGTTAAAACCATTGGGCTGTGATGTTTTTATGAATCAGTTACACATTTGATTTTGGTCACTGGGAGGCTCTTAGCATCAACATTTTGGACTCTTGGCTAGGTATCTTGACATGATGTAGCTTTCGTGTTATGGTACCTCATCATGCATGAGAGGGGGACATGTCATTAACAATGTACCACTGATTAATGACAGGCCCCTAAGTTTCTCTGCAGAACATTGTATTATGTCATGGTTATCTGTATTGTCTGTATGGTCGACTGTCATGGCGCTTCCCTACCGGCTGACCTGCCCTATGTAGAAACACATCTAAAATTCTTCACTTAGGAGAATGTGTCAGATTATTAGTGGAGGTCATAATACACCAATGATAACACATTTATAAATGCAGACATCCATGTTGGACAGTAAACAACAGAAAATGTTACACAATGTACCTTTAATGGTATAATCATTAAGGATCCAATCCAAGTCCAACTTTGAACCTCTATACACAAATAAATCTCCATATTTATGACAAAGTCACTAAACTTATGAAACTAAATAATTTTAGCTATTCAGACATGTTAACGGGCTTGCAGAATGGTAAGAAACATGGAAACTACTGGGGGAAGTTGCCACAGGAAACAGTGTGGCAGTGACACTTCCTATAACACGTACTGCATCCACCCACACAGACAGGGCTTGTAGCAGTCTCTTATTTTAAATGGTATCAGGCAGAAGGGACAAGGAAGTGGTTTAAAATGAGACCTAAATACATAAACGGGGCATGCACAGGTGTGCAAAAGGTCGATATTTTTGGACAAGTTTCCTAGATACCAACATACAAATAAAAGAAAGTGTCTAACGTCATTTGCTATAAGGCTCCAGATCTATCAATTTCCCTTTGATCAAACACGCTGATCAATATTATGAGTTGTTGCCTGGAAACAGTCGAATGAGTGCAACTTTGAGGGCACACAGACCAGGACTCATCCTTTTGGCACACATTTAGTTTCATAGAGACAGACACACACTGACACTCACATCTACTGAACAAACTACTGCAGCATTATTCCACTTGACTCAGTGGATGAACTTTAGGATGAGCAGACACCGAAATGTGATCGGTGCTTTAAATTACACTGTTCCGATTAAGTAATGAATAAATATATATGAACAAACCTACCTACCCATCTCTGACTGAATAGAGAGAGGGTCAAACACAGAAAAGCGCTCTTATGTAAATAGACCTGATGACAAAATACTAAAGAATTATAGGTGTTATGTTACATTACATACACTAGATACAACATTTAAACACTTGAATTATAATATATATGATATAATTAGCTTTTTTAAATACGACAAGGTAAAAATCTGTATTTATTTCCAACTACTGAAAATATCAAATGAACATGAAAAACTGTTTATAATATCTGTGTTTGGATGACATCTATCTCAACACAGGTAGCAGCAAAGGTTTGGTTTTAGTTCTGCTAGATCTCAGCGCTGCTTCCTCATCCTGTTAAGCCAACTGGAAAATTGGGTGGGAATCTCCAGTCTGGTTGTGAATTAGTTTGAATCATACTTGAAGGACAGGGATAGATTTTTTATCAATTGTTGAATATGGCTCTACTCAAACAAAGATGATATGCCATGCAGAGTTCTCCAAGGCTCTATTTTGGGCCCCCTATTGTTTAGCAGCTAAATGCTCCCACCAGCTTGAATAATGGGAACAGACTAACTATCTTATCCTGATTATGCGGCTACCGCAAAGCTTAAATGTGTGTATCAGTCAAACTTCGATGTGTCAGAATTCCCATCAGCTAAATAAAAGTAAATCTGAAATCAGGTTTTGAAAGCAAAGATGAGTTTTCAAAGATTAGCTTCAGTCGGTAATGTTAAAACAAATGGATCAAGCTAGTCCTCTTGGTGTCATTTTCTAAATTTTAACATCCATATGAAAGCAGTTATCAAATCTCTCTTATAAAAAAAGAGATAGATGAGTACATATAGTGAGAATAAAGCGATTTATGGCTCAAAATGATTTAGAAAATCATATCAATGCATTTGTTTTAAGTACGTTTGACTAATGATGATGGTGAGGGGACGGAAAAAAGTTATTTTTTGATGCATCGTGCCAAGGATTTGGACGATACTGAATTTAAGTACAAAATTAGAACATTTAATTTGCTAACTGTTGTTTAAAAACACAGAGTTGAGGAACGCAAATGGTGGAACTCGAAATTGCAGAAGTGCAGCACACGGACCATCTGTGGCATGCACATAATAGAAAAGATGGCTGAGCTTAAAATCCAGCTGGCATCTTCAGCATTAAAAGCAAGCGTAATGGAGGTGTTTTGGCTTCCATGGGTGGCTTTGTTTGCTTGGAAAACGTGTACACTACATACTTACACTACATACTTGTACATTTGGGGAGGTGTGGATGCGCAGATGAACTCAGATACAATTCAACGAAGTGAACTCTGGTTCAACGTATGCTCTCGGTTAGCTTCAAGTGAACATACCATGGAAGCGGACAATGCAAAGGGCATTGTGGGTTCAATGCAGGGTTTTGTGGATAAACACAACCAAAACAAACGTGCGTGTCAGATGATAGCAGGTCCTTGCTGGGGGAAATGGCTTGAGGTCAGATGTGGAAGAACACTGCAAACATTCTGATAGAAATATAGTCAATCCAGGGCCGCTGGGATCTGTCACAACTCCATGTTTTGCTGTAAAGTAATGGAAACAGAAGTTATCCAATTAACCAATAGATGAACGAGTTCTCCTCTTTGTTGTTTGTCACGACAAATATGAGAAACCATATCACACATTTCCACCATTAAAGTTGTAGTCAAGTTGTCACACAGGAAGAAAAGCTGCATCACTAATCGTTTTATAATCGCATTGTGGCCATGTGAATCGTGATCTAATCTAATTGAATCATGATGTGCTTGAAGATTCCCACCCCTTAATGGTGATGATAACAATGATAATGATGGTAATGTATCTGCTGTTGACATCTGTTTGTATCATTTGTAATTTACTGCATGTATTTTATTATCATTTTATTTTGAATATGTACAGCCAGCACATTGGGTTGCTTTATGTATAAAATGTACTAAGGTTTTATATTAAAGGTTAAAGCATGGCAGTCCACTGCTCGCTGGTACATCTAGATCTTGCCTAAAAAATATCACATATATATGGCACATAATTCCACATCAACTGTTCAGCTATATCCTCAGTCACAGAACAATGCACTTTTGCAATGGTAGTAGACTTCATTTTGCTGCCTTTTCTTTGAAAATAAATATGTTTTTGTGAACTTAATCATCCACAGATATCACATCATCTTCAACTTCTATTTCATCATGTTAAAAAAAAGGAACTGAGACGTATCTGTGTTTCAAACGCAGATCGCTCCTCTTTTCTTTTGCTTGTCCCACAACTAAAAAGTGTAAAGATGTGAGCTGGTGTTTTCCTCACCTTCACCAGTCCTTAAACTAAACATAATAAACCAACAGAAAAATATCCTGGGGAAGTTTTCCTCCCAGAAATTACTGACACTGCAGAAGAGCAGTGATTTTTTTTTTTATCGGTGTTCCTTTTCAGTAAATGTGAGTGTTACAACACAGCTTTCATGACGTTGGTTCTACATTTGGCTGCTCTGCTGTATGCAAACATTTTACATCACTCTACGCTCTTATTACGTTGATGCTTTTGTGCCTCTGTCACTGTCAGTTGTATATATAGAAATACCCTTTCTAAGATTTGACTACGGTACATTTCTATTTATTTGACATATAGTTTTTCAATGTAAATTTATTTTCAAAAGAAGCGTCCCCGCCCCTTTATTATACCACTATTCAACGTTTTACACACATGCACCCTTCACAGTTCTTGTCTTTCTGAAGTTTTAAAACATACAAACCTACAAACTAATTCATCTCTCTTTTTCATAACATTTTTCCTATATTTTCTTTCTCTTTCCTTCATCCACTTTTTCCTTCTGTCTCTTTCTCTTTGGCTTAATTGTCACACTAAACTATCCTTCCATCAACATGAATTTCTGAAGAAACACATGCTACATAGCTTAATCAGAAAACGCTAAAACTGGAACCTAAGATTAATTATCTTTTGGGAGAGATTCTTGGTCCTTGTCCCTGGTTCCTCAGTAGAACACAATTTATCTCAGTGTTTCTCCATGGTCATATTTTGGGACAGCAAATACACAAAGTGATAAACCGTCCCTGTTATTGAAACAAAGATTTGGTTTGTTTTGGTTTGTTTTGTTTGGAGTTCAGCTGGATCTCCAAGAACTCTTAACACTGGCTGTCTTCCAGGTTTCTAAGGTTGCACAAGTTCCCCTATCTGCCCGTACTCCCCCTGCACGTCTGTCTCTCAGCCAAGGCCTCTTTCCTTTACTGCACTGCAAAAAAATGTGTGGCAATCTGAACACAGGCAAGAAAAGGTTTAGCCTTAGGATGCAGATGATGTTTCTCATTTTGAAAACTAAGTTAGTCAAACTAATCTAATCTGCTGTGAGCCATCGAAACCGGCATGAAAATGGAGCAGAAGCTCCCCCTGCTGGTGAATCCGATAGAACAAGCTGGTAGCGCTGTGTCCTACTGTCTTTTGAAATATCTTCATAAATGTTAAGTGAGAACCAACATGATTTTAGACATGAATCAAAAACCATAACCCTGATACCAAGTTTAACACTGGATCTTTTCCACTGGTGATCAGTTCACCTTTGTTAGATATGTTGCAATTAAAATCTGCGTGCAACATGGGTATCATGGGTATCACTTAAATGGGGTATAGAAGATGATCCATATTCGTGGGAATTCAGAAAGCCGAAACCATCAGCGGTTGAGTGATTGACGAGCCAATAGAAAAATAAAACACGCGATGAGAGCAGAAATGATTGGCTGATGTTTTTTAAGTCCCATTACTTTCACAGCTGATGTATAATGATATATATTTTTAAAGCTTTTAATCATACCTTATGGGGCAGTGAACCCAATTTCATGGAATATTGCAAAAATTATTGAAAGAAATATCTTCTATAACACTGTTAATGCTCACACTGATGAGTGTGATCAATCTGCTTCTCATTCTCTTCACCACAAAAATAAATAACAAAGTAGACCTGATTAATACCATCAGCTTTTGAGTACTCTCATATTAGGAACTCTTTTTTTTTTAGATGCATCTTATAATGGATCAATTAATTGCCTCTTTTTCATGAGTCCATACAAATGCACCATAATAGCACCACAGGTTCTTGACGTGTTTTGTTAGTATATGGAGAAGATTCCAGATATTCATCCCTTAGCTTTTGTGCATCCTACTTCAATCAGTGGTCCCTTAAGTAAATTCAGAACTTGACTGGCTCGTTCTGTTCCTAAGTGAATCTCTGTTTAACTTACAGAAAAGCCAGCACAAAAAGTTTTCATTAATCAGACGCTTTGTAATAAAGCAATCAGACTGAAGACATTCCTCACCAGGGGGCACATGACGGTCATCTGAGAGCTTGCCAAAAGGTACTTGAAGAACTTTCAAACCATGAGAAGAAAAATCGTTATCTGATAAACCAAAGATTTAAATTTGTCCAAAGTTTTTAACAGCTTGTGGGGGAAAGCAGGTTTGGAAAATCAAGTCATTTACAAAATCCGAAACTGTAAAAGAATGTAAAGTGATCCAGTGAATATCTTTATATCAAGAAATGTGTAAAAAAAACAAAAAAAAAAAACTTTTCCCAAGGTTATGCTTCATCACTGTGTTGAATTGTTGCCACTTTAGGATTTACTGAAAGTAACATAATCAAGGTTACTTTAAAGAGTCTGAAATGTTTCCATTCACTCTATAATCAGTATTTTCAATCTAATGAGCCCACCGCAGGGAGAGGGATCAAAACAGCTATCAATCACTATTGGGCTGATTTGGGAACAGATAAGGATTTTTCTTTTTTTGTCCAATTGTTTTTAGCCTTAGGAAAATTCCATATTCATAAGAAGAAATGGGCAGAGTACCAAATTTTGAACACCTTTTAGCAGAGGTAAAACAATATCACACCACTGTAAGAGATCTTAAAAATAGAAATGCTATTAAGACTCTCTAAATATGTTTAATTTGCATCTTTTTATGTAATTTGATCTCGATTTATTTTTATTTTATGGTTGTTAATTATCTTGTGTGCCTGTTTTAGTATTGTATTTTGTATACTGTGTTTTTCTTAAATCAACCCCGGCATAAACATATGTTGTTGTATTGTATTGTTAATACTNAAAAAAAATTAATAAATGAAAAATATCGGGCTGACTTGTAATTACTCTTTAATCCAGTAGTCGGCAGTAAAATACAGGAAATACTAGTGTGCCCAAATAGAGATTTAGGGCACTAGGAAATACCAGCAAGAACCCAGTTTACAGCACATCGTTCAGATACAATGATGTATTTCTTTGCTTACCTACTTGTGATCTCTTTCCAAATAGTGTGGACTGATACCATATTAGTTACAGGTCATCTACTGTATGTTACATACTGAAACATCATATGCGCCATTTTGACCAAACACAATCATTTAGCATGTTTTTATTACAAAAACATAAATGTCAAAACGCTGCAATAAAATGTATGAAATCATTAAAAAGTCTGATTCCAACTCATAGTCAGCTAGTGTTCTGAAAACAGCATTAAAACACAAACAAGACAATATATGAGACGATATATTACAACTTTCATCAACTCCAGAGCACAAAAGACTCTAAAATCTGACTTTTTTATCTCATTACGTGCTTTAAATGATCTACTGGGATGTGTCTGCTTTAAACAAATACACAAAGCACACTCCATTGTTTTGTTTTTTGCTTTCCCACCCAAAAAATGGCCTCGAATATCCTATGTCTTAACTATCCGCTGCTACTTTCTTCACCCCGATTCATTATCTCAGTTTCCATGTCAGTCTTTTCATAGACATTTGTCACTGTTATCTTGTTTTTTAAACTGTCCTACTTCTTTTGCTTTTATAATTGAATCCACAGGAGTGAATTCCACCAGCAGGAGAGCAGGAGAGCAAGGGGGTTATGTCAGAGGTCAGAGGTTGGATTATAACCTTTGCCCCATGAGTAGAATCCTACTGTGTAGTGCTTCTTGAGATGTGCATGTGCGTTTGGGTTAAAGTGGGAGTGGGGAATATAAAATAGAATTAAGAAATAGTTAGAGTTTTATTTATTTACAGTACATATTAGCGGATATCCAAGTGCAGTCATGTCCGTTTGTTTCTGCAGAGATGTTGGAAAGGCTTTGACAGCTACAGTCAGTATCATCGTACTGTTTAATTGGTTTCACTCCAAAATTATAACTTTTTTTCACTTCATAAATTCATCATAGAAGCTATAATTAAATTAAACTGTTGGCATGCAAGAACTGTTCACATATAAATGGAAAGGTTCAAAGGGAAACTCTCATCCCAATACCATAATGCAACACAGTGCACACAAACATGCACAAATGCTCACGCACACACAAGTGAACGGCGCAGGGGGTACATTGTGAAATAAGGAAGGTGGTGAGGAGGGGGTTGAAGAAAGGGGAGGAAAATAGGAGCAGATGTTCATCAGGTTGACCAACCCCTCCTCCCTCTCTTTATTATTTCACTGGTAATTGTAGCCTCTTATCTGAAGAAGCCTGTGTGGGGCTGTAAAGGAATGACTTCAACTTAATCATGACAGCTTCAATAGGCTGAGGGTACAAGTGTGTGTGTGTATGGGGAGCTCTCATTGACACACACACACACACACACACACACACGCACATAAATAAGGTGCTATTGTTTTTATTCAGCACGTTGCCAGCACATGTGCATCCTTACCGTTGACAATGTTGTGATTTTCAATTAGTCAACTCTCCTATCTTACACTGCAGTACATCTCTCACACCGATTAAACAGCTCCTATGCATCTTCCCCGGTCATAATCTCTTGATCATTGTCAGCTCAGGCAAATATGTCTTTAAAATTATTGTTTTTCTTGTTTTTTATGGTAAATTCTTTATTCAAATGTATTCAGGTCTAAAGCATGTGAATGCATTTGTGGTACAATTATAGTAACCTACAGTAAGACCTCTGAAGATGACCCAGTACCTGTTTGATGGTCTCAGCACATTTTGTTTTGTTAAGACTTGCTTAATTATTCCATAGCAGAAAGACTGTGTGACAAAGAAACTGAATGTGCTTCATCTTTATACAGCTGGTTTATTTCTCTTAAATCTCTTGAGAAACCTGCAGATCCTGTCTTAATGAAACCCTCTCTAGCCTCTGATTCTTCAACCTTCAATCCTTCAATACCTTCATCTCTACGCCCCTCTCATTTCCCCTGTTTCCCCTAAATAGCCCCAATCCTGTCCCTTCATCCCTCTCCTCACCCCCATCTCTTTCCTCCTAACAAGCTCTGATATCCCACCAATTCACCATCCTCTGTTATTTCCACTGTGTGTGTGTGTGTGTGTGTGTGTGTGTGTGTGTGTGTGTGTGTGTGTGTGTGTGTGTGTGTGTGTGTGT
>JAPMNP010658165.1:0-11538 GCA_029874935.1 Atherina boyeri | reverse complement strand
ATATACATATATACATATATATATATATATACATATATACATATACATGACAGTGGGCAGAATACCTGGATCTTGCCAAATCATATTAAAGAACTACGAAACCACAAGGAAAGCATTTTCCTTTCTGATCAGACCTCCATGAGCTATGACTGACAGGCACTAGGAACCACTACTTATACTATCCTTACAGGGAAGCATTGCGATGCTCGTAGCATCTTACGCTTGTCATTTTCAGCAACAGGGATAAGAGCACTGTCACATTTAAAGGAAAATAATGCACTACAGATTACAGGAAATTTGCGCTAACATGCATTTGATTAGAAAATGTGTTGTTTGGACATCAGGACACCAGCATACCAAATCATTCAACTGTGAGATGCCGGGGTGGAAACAGAACAAGTCTTACTATTCCCAAGTGGCTCAGATTTAATCCCCATATAAAGTCTGCAGAGAGATATAATGGCTCTGTTTGTTTGTTTTTTTAATTTAATGTCACTAAACTTGACAGAATCGGCCAGGTAAATGCAATAAAATATGAAATTCCTACTATGTATGAGATGTAAGCGATCAGACCACCAACAGATGTCAGTGTTGACCAGACAGAATTTAACTGACAGCTCCTGTATTTTACCATCAGTTCCTGTATGTTATGTTCAACATTTTTATACATCTCTGTCAAACAGAGAACCCGAAGAGTACATAGAAAAAAAGTACTTTTTAGGTATTTGTTTTGTAACTTTTTTCTAAAGCACATGGAACCCTGCTTTCATCTGTTGTAAACAACCTAGCCTTAGCTGGATCACATCAATTATTCATGGCTGTTGCATGTTACACTTTCAGCAACTGCAGTTTGGTTATGTATGCATCATGTGAAGCCTCTATATGCCAGAACGTGCAGTGGAAACTATGTGGCATCCATGTTAAACATGATTCATTATTGGAAACATCGCAGGTGCTTTTTCCTCTACGATTCTATTTATGTCCTTCCGTTCCTCCTTGGAAGTGAAATACACAGATTCTTTTAGAATGTTGAAATGTTTGAATTTTGCAAACTTGTGAAACCCGACTGTATTTCATTGGACATTCCTGTAGTGATTGTGTGGGTTAAGATTGCAGCTCGTAACTGCCATGGGAAGAGCAGATATGGCCATGATATGAAATGATTTAGTGCTGCAATCTAAACCACTGCTGGTTGGCTGTAGCATAGGTCACCACATACTCTGGGTGTGTAATCTATCTCTGGTCAACCTCACACAGGATATGCCAACACACACTTGAAACCCACTGAATGCCTTCCTTTTCAAAATCTGCTTTTTACACTTTGCAAGCAGAATCACGGGACAGGGTTGTGGTGATTTGTGTTCTTCTGAGGATGTATCCCTTGTTTCAGTGATGCAGCAGAACACAGAGAACTTGAATTTATTAGAAAAAAAGCATTTGATAGTGTGACAGTAAGGAATAGGCCACTGGAATTCTGCATGTCCACCCTTCATAAATTTGAAGAGCAGTTTATGCTTGTTGGGAACATAATTTAGTGAGAATCTGAGTACAGGGAATTCTCAAATAATGAAGGAAGCCAACATTTTCCTGATATCAAACAGAGGGAGGTTAGAGTTTGAAATGTGGACATTTAACTTTAATGAAAGAGCTTCGGAAGTACAAGAGAAGATAAAGTAGAAATGCAGAAAAAACTGTATTTTCCAGGAGCTAAACATGTCTAAAGTGCATTTTCCTTTTCAAAATGATGGGAAAGTAATTTGATTCCCCTGCATTTTTAATCAAAGGCAGGAAAACAAATATGTTGATGTAGATTCAGTCATCTAGATCAGTGGTTCCCAAACTTTTTGAGTCATACGACCACCAAGATAACATATGTTGCACTTTGCAAACCCCCCACCAACACCATGCCACCGTTGCCTGAGCGGTTGATTGTGTAATACATCAAATGGGTCATCCTGCAGCATCCTCTAAATATAAGGCTTGAAAACTATCAGAAACTTAATAAATAAGGAGGATAAAGTTTTTGGATGGATTATGTTCACTGCTATGACATGGCACCTACACGCCCAAAATCAGCTTATCTCACTGAGATAATTCAGATTTCAAATATTGTAATAGTAATAACTTAGTTGGTTAAGATTTTTTTTTTAAAATAACATGCTAATTTCCCAGATTAATCCTTTTGCAATAATGCATTAATTTTGCCCGGCCTAAGAAAAATCCAAAATTTATTTGATATATGTTCAGTTATTCATAATGATCTAGTGACCCCCTGAAATGATCATGCAACCCTGATTGGGGTCCTAACCCAACGTTTTGGAATCACTGATCTAGATCATGGAAATCATAAAATCTTGGAAATGTAAAAGCTTAAAGTGACATACCACCATTTGGGAAAACTGCTAATTTTCCACCTCCACTCACGTTAAACGATTGTGTTTTACCTTTCCCCTGTTCGTCCAGCCGTTCTCTGAGTCTGGCGACCCCATTTGTGGCTATAGTTTATTATGAATCATTGAATCGGATTAGACCATTAGCAATTAGCATTAGGTGCTAATGGTCCAATCCGATTCAATAATTCATGCTCAGGGAACAGCTTGATGAACAGGGGAAAGGTAAAACTCAATTGTTTAACTCGAGGCGAGGTGGAAAATGAGCAGATTTGCCCAAATGGTGGTGTGTCCCTTTAAAGCCTACTGTAGGTCCACTTCAGACAAACCCCGGTCCACTTCCAGGGACGGTGCAGTTACTTTGCATTATTGTGAACGTTTGTTTGCACTCTGTTCCAAAGAAGCGAACTCTGGTCCCCTTGAAAACCAGGATCTTGGTTCATTTGCAAGGGAACCCTGGTGTGGCTCGCTTACAGTGTGAAAGCAAATGGACTGTTAGGTGAACCAAAGAGAGAAAGTGACGTAGAGTGTGTTGTTGTGCAACATGCTGGAGAGCTTCTTGTGAAAACTCTTAGTACAACACTGAATTAAAATTAGAAACTCAAAGACGGGAGGAGAGTTGAGGCTGCATTGCAGGTGCTCTAAAGGTGATATGTGAGGCCCCTATTCTGTTCAGAGATAGTTGTTTTTCCAGTTTAACATATTTTTGCTTGCTTGACATATAAATGTGTACATTGCCGTCCTAAAAAAATGTGCCTTTATCCTTGAAATGCGGATGAATGTCAAAACTTGACTTGTAGAGCTGGCTCTGCTGTATTGTGTGTCCATTACAAAGTTGTTGTTTGGTCTCTCCTCATGCTCAGAAACCAGCTTCTGTCTCCGATGTTGTTTGGTTAGAAATGTGCCGGTATGTTGTGATTGGAGAAGATCCCTCCGAGTTTCCCTGAAACTCTAGCTGCATATGGAATGATAATGTTCTTCTCTGTTCATGTTGTTTTTCATACTTGACATGTCCTTTGCTGTCAGTCAAGGGAACTTGCAGTCAGTCAGTACAACTTGTCAGTCAACACTGGTAGAAAAAATACTTTAAGATGTGAACTGTAACAAATATTTACATTTGCATACACATGAGTATATGAGCAACAATATCATTTTTGCTCATATACTCATAAGTATGAAAATGTAAATATTTGGTGTTATTAGTATTACATAGGACCTATAAAGGTACTGTTGTGATCCTGCAGTGATGTTTCTGTTAATGTTTACCTGTAAAAATGCTCTCTGCAATGAATGTGTGTAGTGTTTAGACAGAAATGTGGTTGGATGAGAAAGTTAAGGGGGCAGGGAAGAGCGAGAGGGAATGGAAGTTGATGAGTGGGTATGTGTTGGGTAAGAAAGTCAAGCCAAATGACACATCTGCCTTGACATGTTAACCCCACCAAGTCTTCGCCTTGGCATGGTTACGACCAACAGAAACCATTTTTGGTCTGATAAAGCAATTGTCTGCAGAATAAGTCTTCATCTGCTCGTTCAACACATCCTGCCAGACGTTATGATATTCATTCATTTTCTGTACAGCTTTTTATGGTTCAGGACTGCGGGTAAGCCGGAGCCAGGGTACACCCTGGACAGGTTGCTGCTCCACTGCAGGGACAACCGACTTCTCTCACTCACTTCTAGGGGGAATTTAAAGTGGCCAATTAACCTAACATGCATGTCTTTGGAAGGTGGGAGGAAGCCTGATTCCCTGGGGAGAACATGCTAACTCCACACAGAAAGGCACCTGTTTGTACCCCTTCCCAGTCAAGGCTCAAAGCAGTACTTTTATTCTTTAATGAAGTACTCTTCATAGAAAAACAAAATTAAGACATCATTAAACAGGTATCAACAAAACTGGAAAAATAATGCAAGTAATGTCGTTTTTTAAACGAATGAATAAAAACGATGCACTATGTTGGCAAGCTGTGTCATTTAGATTGTTTGAGGACAGAATACATTTTAATGTGATGCAACAATGAGTCCTCACATTATCCAGTTGCCAAAAGTAGAATAAGAAGAGGAAGCAGTGGCTGGTACTTGTAGTGGTATATGGACACACTGGCCTCAAACAGACCAGAGAAACTAGTAGAAAAACAAATATTTGTTTTGCTTTTGACAGCTTTTGGGCAATAAATAACTGCCAAGTTCTGGCAAAGAACTTTGCTGTTCTTCTGGAAGAAAAAGCTTATATGGTAAACATAGTCGATGCAGCTTATATTGTAGCTACAGCTTTTCTCAGAGGATTACTATATAAACACATGACTGAGCTCTGAGGCAAAACCAATAAATGAAGGGGTAACAATGTAAAAGTTTGCTGCTCTGTTTGAGCTAAAAACTGAACTGTACATGGATGACAGTAATAGTTTTATTTTGACCAGCTCACACAGTATCAGTAGTAAGATAAATACTAATTCATGTTCATCTTATTGGTAGCTGTTTTTCTGCTCATTGCAGATCTTTTGGTGATCAAGAAACAGCCCAAAAATGAGATTATTTTTTTCCTTCTTGTTACTTGATAGGATGGAATGCAATGACACCCTTTTGAATAGGTTTTATCTTGAAGATGAATGTGATCATACACATATTCTAGTAAAACCCTGCCCTCTTGTGGTGTTTTTAAAGAGCTAAACTACACAATTCAGCTTTAAAAGTGATTATGCTTTTGCATAGTTTCAATACAGAAGAGTTGTTTTCCTTCATCACCGGATGGATCATTTCCATCTTCCAATCTGCTTAACTCCCACATTCTTCATTTAACCATTATATCTAAAGATCATCAAACCCATCCTGCAAGTCAGTCAGATGTTGTGGTCTTTCTTTAAACTCATAGTTGTTTCTGTTTTCACACATCTATTGTATAACCCTCCATTTCTTCTTTTCAACCTCATCTGGATTCTCCAGGGCATCCTATCCTCAGTCAGCAATTTCAGCTTGACAACCACCTGCGTCTAGACTTCTAGGGAGCTCTCCTTCATTCTGTCTTCAGGTACATTTTTTGCAGTACTGTCAGGTTAAAAAACAACTTTTACCCGCTGCTATCAGACTGCTAAACAAAACACATCCCAAACAATGTCACCTTAAAGCCCCACTACTAAACTTTGGCTGATTTTCACACTGCGGCACCCCCTAACGAAGGCTAATTTGGCAGCTATTTGCATCCTGTCTCTTTTCTGTGCCCTGTCTAGTCAGTAAAAGTTAGTTTCATGTTGACATTTGTGTCACCTCTTGCTCTGTCACTTTGTCTCTTTATTTTCCTCACTTACTCTGATAATGTCCTGTTACATTTATTTGCTGAATCAGCTATAGTGTATGCCCAAAATGGCAAGTGTGTTGATATCCATTTCCTGGCTTGTGATCCTGTGCTGTAAAGCAAAATGGGGCTGTGATTTGTGCGGTTTCTAAGCCAATGAAGATGCATGCCAGTGATGGGTCGAGGGACATAAATAATTGATATTAGTGTGCCATAAAAATAGGTCTAAAGCACAAAGTGTGGATGTTGGAAAGTTTTGAAGTGTTGTTTTAATAGGGTACAGTTTTCTGTACATATTGTATTATCTACATATGCATATCATTACTTTACTTCTTTGCATGCAGCTATTAATTGAGCTCTTTACATTTCCATGTTACATTAACAATGCACATAATTTTGCTCTGCTTTATGTCTTGAATCTTGGCACCATTCTGCTATGATGTTTCATCAAACTCTATTTACCAAAACTCATTTCAAACTTGTGTGCATTAATGATTATTGTTTACCTTCAAATGATCTCCCTCTTGAAATATGCAGCTTTGATTTGAACATTTTTTTTGTTGTGTACAGTAGCTGGTGCTGACTTTAATTCATTCTTAGCTCAGCAGTCTTTCATTTCTATAGCACATTGGCTTCAGAGCAATTGTTTTTCACGTCTGCACTCATGCAGGAAACTACTAGGCCATAGAAGTCATACAACCACTAACATGGACGATGATCTTCTAGATAGGCTATGATCTCAAGTCGCTCTTCACTGTCACCTGATACCATATGGCTCAGAGAGGGGACTCCAAGAGAAAAAAACATGGAAGCATAAGAGATGGGAGGATGGGAAGCTATGCTCTGTATGACTGAAGTATCTGTATTTTGTCCAGTTATTACTGATGCGTTAGCCACTCATACAGACAGAAAACTACATTTTATCAGATCAAAATCGTAATGGTCTTTTTCTCCAATTAGTCAGATTTCACACCTTAAACTCATGAAAAGACATAGTTTGGGTTGCTGTGTAAAACATAAATGAAATGAGAAAACTATGATACACAAACATGTTTTTTTTATGTTTTTATCCCACGTTTTTTCCCCATTTTATCACCCGGTGCTCCTACCTATGTACAGTCCTGCATTGCTCTTTCTCTGCCGACTCCGGGAGGGCCCTGCACTGAGCTCAAGCCTCCTTCTTTAGCTTGAGGAGTGAGCAGGCCCTTCTTTTCACCCGACGGGGCAGGGTTTCCCCAGCTGAACGTAGAGTTTGGAAGGATCACGTTATTCCAGCCAGATCCTCCCTGCCCCTATATATATATATATATATATATATATGTATTGCCATGTAATAGGTGACTTGTTCAAATATCAAATATTTACTTATCAAATATTAAATATTGGTTAACTACATCCATCATTTTGAGGGTTAGGTGATTTAACCATCCACAATAGTTAATTGGTGGTGAGTCAACCTTATCAGAGTTTGAAATGTGTATGCATATTTATCTTTAAAGTATTCAATATGTGTGCATGTGTATTTCTTATGATGCTCTGTGCACGCTGCCTGTGGTCTGGCAGCAGCAGCTGCATGGCCAGAGTCACGTCCTCCAGCGCAATGCTTGTGGGAATGTGGTAAATTTGGTTGAGACCAACTCATAAAACTTTGCACCCTGGCACTGTCCTGCTTCCTCTGCAGACAGGGAAGCAGCGACCGATGGGGAAGCCACACAGGCGGCCAATGTAAAGATGCTTCTCTCTACTGCTGCTTTTTTCAGTCCCACACATGCTGCAGCTCAGCTGACCCAGGGGTCAGGACCTTTAGCTTCTGGCTGATGCGGTATTCTGTCTCTGTGACCAGTTTCACTTCAACTGAATGGAGAACAATGCAGTTATCATACAACTGATTTTGCTCATTTGACTTGAACTATCAATCATTTATTTGTTTTGTTCATTTCTTCGATCAACAACAACAGTTGAAATTATAAAGTGGGACGTTGCGGTGTATTTCTGATTGTGACATGTCAGATTAGTGCAGCATCACGTTTAGTGCAATGGCAGTTGCTGAATGTGTGGGAAAGACATGAAAGTTCCCGATGAGATAAGGTAAGGCACTGTAATGTTAAGCAGCTATGAAACATGTGAAAATAAAAAATGCTGAAGTAAACTAAAATAACAAGATGCATTATTCAAGGCTGGGAATTTTTAGTTTTTGCAGAAGTTGCAACTTTGCTCAAGTTACTTTTTTTATCATCACATACTGCATTTTAAAGTGTTCAAATAATGCATGAAAGGTTAAATAATGATAATATACTATTTTTACCATCTTCTTAACTAGAGTTGCAGATTAAGGGAACTGGACCTGTTTGAAAGTAAGCTCAAGATCATATTTGACCTTTTGTACCAGTAGAGGTAGCAGAAGTGACTCTGTGGTTTGCTGATGGGTTGCACTGCAAGTGAGGGTGGAAGTACCTCTGTCCTGTCAGTGCACTCTGTGGGTACTGCTCCCACACTTTCACAAGCTTGCTTACGCACTCACACACTTACAAGCTTACACACACACGCATGCATGAGCCAAGCAATAATTAAAAGCAAAAGTAAATCAGTGGTTGTTGGATGTTTTATACATCATTACAGTCCATGGAATACTGCGCCACAAATGTAGATCATCTCTGACAGGTCTCATTTTCTATGAAGTGAAGAAGCTAAATCTAGACCTCACTGTACCCATCCATACATTCACAATTACACGTATCGAAAAATGGGTCCAAGAAAGTGTCTCTGCTTGCGTGCATGCCTATATGAAATACATTTGTTTCTTTGTTTGTAATGTTTGTATGCAAGGTCAGGGACACCACATGCCAAGATTTGTTTGCAAATGGTTGTGCAGCGTTTGTGAATGTGTCAGGGCAGAGGCCTAAGCCACCGCTGGCTCCACTGAGCTCCACCAATTCCCAGAGGTCCCAAACCCTCTTAGCTCCAGTGTTGTCCTGGCCTCAGTTACAGTCTCCATCTCTGTGCTTTTGCCATGCCCTCAAACCTTTGGAAGGCCTTCTTCCTGCCATAAATGTCACAGTCTTCACTCCCAAGATAAATGAAGCTGCAACCATGAGCCAAATGAGATAATCTAAAATCAGCAGCAGTATCTTCTTGTATCTTCTATCTTGCTCTGATACTATTTTTTCCTCCACAGAATGTGGTCACAAGTTTTAAATCAGTGCAGATACATTGAGGATATTCCTCCTCTTTCTGCATTTGCATGTGCTTTCTGTAAATGAAAACAGAATACTTTCTTTTAGAAAAGAAATATCTCAATCAAAGTGTTGAGAATCACATCGCAAAGATTGCACTTAATGTTTTGAGATTTTTTTCCCACAGGCAAACATCTTGTGCATTTTCTCAGTTCCTTGTCTCCAGGGGGAAACACACATATCGTGTAGTGTAGCAGAAAATGTAAGCACACAGCTGCAGGAATATGACAAGATTAATTCCATTTAGCATTATTATGTAAATGTTGATATTTGGTAGCTTTGAAACAAATGATCTTGGAGCCAAACATTGCAACCTGCTTTCTTTTTCCACTACAAGTGTATTATACTTAGAAATAGCAGAAACACACTTCATTATTTGCATAGTGAGATTTTTGATCAACCTAAGTGTACAATAAATGTGTTTAATGTGACATCTTATTTATTTAATTTATTTCAACTTGTCCTGTCCAGCATCGGAGCAAGCAGAATGGTAATCTGGCTGCTGTGTTGTGCCGGACAAATATGCTTTGCCAAGAGGAGCTTTATAGATATAAGGCTCCTTTAGATCATTATATATCATGCTTTATTTCTAAATGAGTCTATTACTGAATTTACATATGAATCCTGGACCTGATGGGGGGGCAAGAGAAGAGAGTCAACAGAGGAGAGAAAAATAATGAAGAGAAGAAAAAGAGAGGAGGATACACCAGAGAGAAAGCAACAGCATCAACTGTTCAATCTTAACAGGAAAGTGCAGATAACAAGCTTCAACAACTGTATGGAGACAGAGAACCACCTGCAACGTCTTCTAGAAGAACAAAATGGACAATCATCAGGAGCACCTATAAATCGACAGACAAGCTGGGAAAAAGCTCATGAATCACATCAGGACCATCAGTAACACAGAGAAACAACATGTTAGTGATTAATACCACTGGACAACATAGTGACTTCATCAACATGCAGATTAGTAGATGTGGGAGCAAAATATCCGGCATGAGAAGTTATCAGTGATGACTGTTGTCACGCAAATGCAACCTAGCCCCCACAAGGGTCAGAGGCAGACCAGAGGGCCCCCTGGGCCTGGCAGACCAGCAGCCATGACGTAGCTCGACTCCCAGCCAGCTCACCGGGGAGACGACCACGCATCCCAAGGAGGCTAGGGACGGCAGCTACCAGCCCTGCCAGGCACCGGCCTCCCGAGCTTGCATAAAATTTAGAATGATCAACCCTTTACTGATTTATTTGATAGCTGCTTCAAAGCTACCAATATCACCGGCACAGTCAGCTTCTGGTAAAAAAAAAACAATAAAAGTATGCTACAAGTCACAGCTCGTTGAAAAATCAACTTACCAGCATTTGACAGTATTTCAAACTAGGCCTGAAACAAGACTAAAAGTTTCAGTTTATGTTCCTGTGTATAACATTTACACATCTGCTGGCAAAAATAAAAGAAAGATTCGTAACATTATGTTAAATAGAGTAGCATTATGTGAAAATAAGAATATTTGTCAAGGTTGTGTGTCATGGATGACCCGAATGCAGAGTCAGAGGACGGGCAGGTTAAAGCATCCAAGTAACTTATTTCAAAGCTACTCCAGCATGGAGTAGCTGCAGAAAACTGACAGGAATTTCCATCAACGAAGATAAATCCAAATGGAGCAAAAACCGGACCATAAACAGAGACAAGAAAAATAGATTCAAGACAGAGGAGATGACGAGGAGTTTATATACAGAGAGGAGGTCATGTNGTTAACAGCTCCCATCGCGCCACTGACGACATTTCCAATCCTGACACAACATGGCAATGTTCATGATTTTAACAGTTGCAACTCTTGATGAGTAAAATGAATCGGCAATGGCAGTTTTATTTATATAGCACATTTAATTACACGTAAACACAATGTGCTTTGCATAGAACAAGAAAATATACACAAGTATACTCGTGTATTCACTGACATACATTTAGACTCACACACTGGTACACACAGGCATAGACAAGCACACACTCATATAAATATAAAAATGCACATGAAACAAACAGACACTCAACAATCTTAAGAAAAGGCCTGTGAGAAAAGTCAAGTTTTAAGTTTTTTTTTTTAATGTGGACATATGAGTAGTTGACCAGTGACCACAGATCAGCAGGCTTTTTATTCCAGAGAACAGGACCACATTATCTGAAAGCACCTTCTGCAGCCTTGGACCTGATTCTGGGAACAACCAGAAGACCTGGATCTGCTGACCTGGGGAATGCCAGGGTAGTAGGTGGCGTCCAGTGGTGTAGTGGTCCCTGTAGAAGTGGGTATACTCTAAATTTGAATTTTTATATTGATAATTTAAATTAAAATCAGTAATATTTGTACATTTTCGTTCCTGCTGTGAAAACACTGGGAGGAAGAGTTGTGGAATTACTAAACCGAAACTAGTTTTAGGCAACTGTGCATTTAAACCATTCGATTTATACCGTCCAAGTACACTGTAAGATCTAATTAGTTGACCTTACTTAAAAAAAGTATGCAAACTCGTTACCTCAAAAAAATTAAGCCCAGTAAACTTAAGATTAGTGAGTTAGAAAAACTTGTTTATTTTAAGTGTGCAGTACTAAATGGAGTAGTACAACTAA
>JAPMNP010658152.1:0-11931 GCA_029874935.1 Atherina boyeri | reverse complement strand
GGAGAACATGCAAACTCCACACAGAAAGGCCACTGTTGCACCTCCCGAGCCGGGGCTCGAACCAGCAACCTTCTTGTTGTGAGGCTGCGGTGCTAACCACCGCGACACCGTGCAGCCCTGAAGTTTTTCATAAAACTAAAAAAAAAAAAAAATCAGTGATGATATTTTCAATATTTCAACACTTTCAGCATAAATGCATATAACATGCATATATATAACACCACATTAAAGATAATCTGGGATAGGCTACAGTCCTCTCACACCGCTGGTTTGGAATAAAGAGGTATAGACAATGGATATTACATGAATAGATGGATGTTGGAAAATGTTAATATGTTACACAATTTGCTTGATAAATAGCTATCTACATTGTAAATTATAATTATTTGCAATAATATATTGAATGTATTGTCCACTTCAAAATTGGACTGCAAGGTTGTGAAATATATACAATAATGATCATATTTGAATGAATTATAAATCACAAACATACACAACATGAATACATATCATTAAATGAATCTAACTATAACAAAATATAACATGATGAAATATTTTTTAATGTTATAAATTTTCATCAGATATTAACTAGATATTGTTTCAGTTAATTTCATAACATCATAATTAGTTAATTAATTATTGCAAGGTGTTATGATTATATACTCTGTTTCATAAATTTGTTCTGGGATTACTAACAACTGAAAAAAATAATAATTTAATATTCATTTAATACATTTCCTAAAGAGAAATTTTATTTCTCGTTTCTTAAGGTGATATAGATTATTGATATCGCTTATATGTCATATAAGACATTTGCATTACATCTTTAAAAATCAATGTTTTTTTGTTTTTTTTTATCATGCACGATTGTTCTGCATGTCACTGTGGAAATTACTGAAACTTGTATTTTTCTGACCCCCTTAAATCAATTAAGTTGTTCTTAGTATCAAGTTGTGAGATTTTGTCTCAGCCTTCATTATTAACTCAGCTTTCTCTCACATACTCTCTCTCCTCACAGCCCTTAGACATGAACTCAGTCGAGTCAGCACGACATAATCTCAAAGAGCGACTTCGAGATATGAACCACTTTTTTTCAAACCATTGCTCCTGCAGCATCTGCTGTGGGCCTGAAGAGGAGGAAGAGAAGTCAGGAACAGAGGCCCGAACTGTGACATCTACTCATTGTGTTCAGCTGCGATGTTGAAGCAACGTGGCAACGTTGCCGTAACACCTCAGACTTGTCTGTGTAAATCTTCTTTATTCTTGTTTGTTTGTTTCTACTGAAAGACGTGAATGAGGCGCACTCTCGCACTGATTACTCAGATTTTATTAACATTTTTGTCTGTTTGTCAGCCTGATCCTCCCCTCTGTCCTTTGCCCAAAAGAAAGTGATATAATCCAAATTATTTTAATAGTTTTGCTTTTTTCTATTATTTGTTTAAAAGTTTTTTTGGAGTTTTCTTTGTGTTTTTTTATCACTTTCATTATTATTACTATCATTCTTATTGTTGTCAGTGTAACGTCATGAATTGTATTAGTGTAGTAATGATAATATGGGGAAGTGATAATAGGGCTATGATAGTAATGATAATGTTAGTTTTATTATTGCACATTATTGTAAGTCACCTTTTTTGTATTTTACATTTGTTACTTTGATTGAGCTACATTTGCAGGCACATTCTGTTTTTGTTTTTTTTCTCTCATCATCTGACCTAAGATATTTTTTTAAAGTTTTTTTTTTATCCTTTTCTCCAACACAGTTATGTGTGGAACNCCTTTGGATATTGCAACCTCATAAACAAAAAAGAAAAAAAAAAGAATAAATAATACACCAGAGTATTTGTGATCATGTTGTTAATAAAAATGTTTATTGGCTGCAAGGATATGGTGAAGAACTGTTCATTTCATTCTCTCCTTTTATGACAAAGTGCTTCCTGGTTTAAGTAAAATTAAAGAAGAAAAAACACACCAAGTTTAAAATGAATTCAAATAAAACTGTGAACAAAGTCTTGGATAAATGACGGTGTCTCTTTCCTTTTGTTCTTGCTTGGTTTGGTTCTGATGCTGACTGGTGCTTTTGTCCCACAAAAACCTGTTATTCTTGAACAGCAACCATAAATTACCACTGGAGAAGCAGAGGAGTTGTGGTTTTTTTAAAGCGTCACACACGGTGTAGGGTGCTGTGTACTGCAGTGCCCTGCACAAATATTTGACAAATGGAAAAATCCATGTTCTTCATCAATGCAGTAAACTTGTATCAACTAACTTGTATTATACTTGCATTACAAACTTGTATTTATTAACTTGTCTGTCTGTGAATGTATGTATGCGTGTGTGTGTTTGTACATTCATCACATCACAATTTGGTCATGAAACCATTTAATGGAGGGAGATACCCTTTAATGACAGATTTGATAACAAAAGTGAAAAATGTAAAAACTAGAGAATATATATTGTTTGCATGATAGGAGGAATGACATTTTTGTACAAATGCAAACTAAAATTAAAATATGTAATATGTTAAGCATGTTGAGTAAATTTTTCTAATATACAACTCATATCTATTTTTATTTCAATCCTTTGACCCTTTATTTGACAGAAACGAGTAAGATTGAGACGATAACCAGTGTCTTCATCGACCAATTACTTGTATATAAAAATGCAAGAAAATTTAGAATTTGATACTGCTCAAAGACTCAAATCAAAGTTGGAATAGAGAAATGTCTGCCATTGTAAACATGTTATTCATGCTTTGTTTTAATTATTTGGAAACTGAGGACATGAATTATTGCAGTTCTGCAAAAAGGTCTGCATCAATTGTCAAAGCAAGATTTCAACTGCTGAACAGTCTAGCTCTTGTCTTATTCTCCTCTATGTACTTCATTTTCAGCAGGAGATCTGAACTGCAGGCAGACTTGCCGAGCACACACATTCTGTGTTGAGGAAGCCACACTTTTGTAAGTCATGCAAAATGAGGTCAGACATTGCCCTAGTATACTGACATAACAACTTACCTCTTGGGAAGATCTTCCCCTCAAGAGCAGCATACCTATCCAAAATACCAACATACACCTCGACATCAGTAGTGCCTTCAAATAGATGCAAGTCTGATGCCATGGACTCTAATGACCATCACCACAGATACTGGCTTTTTCTCCTTCACCGATAATAGGATGGTATTTCTTATCTTTGGCATGCAGAACTACTGAGGGATAAAGGTCACACACATCCTTTTAGTTTCCAGCTTTGGTCTGTAAACACTGCGATTTCTCATGATTCCCTGAATAATATCTAATATTTTGCTTTGTCGTATGCATTGAGAAACCTTTGAGTGGTTGACTAGCACCCATACTTGGTTGAAAAGAAAAGAAAAAACCTTTGGTCTGTGCTCCTTTTAAACTCAGTCCTGGCACGTCACCTGTCACCAGTTCTTTTTGTATATATTTTCTAAATACAATGAGGTTAGTCAGCCAATAAACTGAAAATAATTTGATTGCATGATTTTGCCTGCTAAATAGAAATTCAAACAAATAAAATTGGCCACATTTACTGAATAGCGTTTGCAGGAATCTGATTTGGGTGACAAAAATGGATATCCTGAGGATATTCATAAAGAGTTACATGGAGAGCTGCTGCTGATAAATATGATATCGATTTGCAAATGTGATTTTGGTTTAAAAATGCTTTAAATTTCAATTTAATTTAAATCTATGTTGGAAAAACAAGAAACCCCAGATACTCTATCCATCCACTACCATTTTATTTAGCAGTTAAAGCATATATGCACATGTGTTTATAAATGCTATGCAGATGAGTGCTTTACAACAAATATGTTTAATATATCACGTCCACAATCTTTGGAAACCCCCTTGGAACCTCCAGCTACACAGCAACACTAGTCGCGCCAAGGTCTCGCGATGTTTGGGTATGACAGAGCATAGTGGCAACGAGAACTGGCGTGGGACGGAGTGAGGAGAGTTGTTATCGAAGAAGAGGGGGAAGAGACCGCGGCAGGAGCAGAGCAGGGGGTGTGTTAGTGTGTTTGTGAGATCTAAAAAAGGAGCACAACACGGCGTGAATGAGAGAGGCAAACTGGCGGATTTCAATATGGCATCCGGAGATACGCTGTACATTGAGACAGACGGCTCGGAGATGCCGGCCGAGATCGTGGAGCTCCACGAGATAGAGGTGGAGACGATACCAGTGGAGACTATCGAGACCACCGTGGTCGGCGGGGATGAAGACGACGACGACGACGGGCAACCCATGATCGCTCTTCAGCCGCTTGTCACGGACGACCCCAACTCGATCCACCACCATCAGGAGGTGATCCTGGTGCAGACTCGGGAAGAGGTAGTCGGTGGGGATGACTCGGACCTGCATACGGACGGTGGCGGATTCGAGGACCAGATCCTCATCCCGGTACCGGCTCCGGGGGTTGAGGACGAGTATATAGAGCAGACTTTAGTGACTGTGGCCGGGAAGAGCTCTGTGGGTCGAATGAAACGGGGGGGCGGCCCTGGTGGAAAGAAAGCGGGCAAAAAGAGCTATTTAAGCGGTACCGAGGCCGGTGGAAGAAAATGGGAACAGAAGCAGGTGCAAATAAAGACACTGGAAGGGGAATTTTCTGTTACAATGTGGGCATCGGGTAAGTAACGCTAGCCCAACAGTGTCTTGTCAGCTCCGTTGCATGAGGCCTCATTACCAGGGCGTTGTCCTGCTGCACCAGACTATTTCCTGGAGTGGTCTGTCGCGCCGTTGTGAGAAACGACATATAATGCAAGTTTTCGATGTAAAATCCTGTTGAAGCACATCGAAATGTTTTTGTTTTGAAGGGAGGCCATGTTTTAAGTGTTGCTGGGCGCCGCCATATTCCCCGAGACTAGTAAGTATGGCGGCGGCCCCGAAAAAATGGCGATAGACGCGGCCAGGCAGAGATGGCGGCGGTGCTCCGGGTAGGGAGACAGCTGGGTCTGCTTATACACAGGCCTAAAAACTGTGGCGCACTAATAGCAACTAGTATCGCCCGGGGGGTTGTGTTAAGTGTCCAAAATTTTAATAAGTGTAATTTAGAGTTAAACACTATTTATTATGTATTTCGTGTAGCCGTTAGCTCTGGCTACCGTTGCTGTTAGTTTGACTATGTAGCTTGACGCCTTAACAGATGGCTGCGTACAGCGGTAAAATACAGTGACCAGGTGCTAATCCTTTATCATTTTAAATTAAAAAATACATATAATCTAGCTCGTATTTACCGAGGCCATAAAATGATATCACAGCAATGTAAAACTGCTAGTCTAAAGGGTAATGTAAGGATACCTGTTCATGTTGTTTTGATTCTGTCTATTTTTAGTGCTCTCTGCTGGTTGATGAAGAGTAATGTTTACACTTGATTGCATTTTGTGGCCAAATTGTAATTTAAATATCTCTATAATTAGGCTTGAATGATTCCTAGATGTACTTGTTTGACTTATTTGATTAAAAAGAAAGAGGTTAGCATATGTGCACAAATAACTTAAATAATAAATATAAATGTTTTGGTTTTCTTTTTCTATTAATGGTTGCAAACCAATATTTTTCTATTTAATTTTGTTTTGGGTTTTTAATAATTAAAAAAAAAAAGTCATCCTAATCCTAACATTACTTAAGAGAAAAACACACAGAAAATGTATAATTTTTTTTTTAAAGTATTTGTTACAATTTAAGTGGTGCACTAAGTTAAAGTAAAAAATAGTTAACTATTATCAGGAACTTGCAAAAGCTGTGATTATTGCACAATTGTCTTTTGTGCTATTTTACACATTAGCCAATTGCTTGTTGAGAAATAGTGTGCACATGGTAAGAAACACAACCACAGATACTGTGTTGGCAGCCAGTTAACTTATTGATTAATCTTCTCACCATTTTCACTGTGCTTTGATAAACTACTGCATAGTTTGTTTTAAAGTTCAAAATTGCCAACCCATCCCCACCCCTCATTACTCAATGTTTATTGATATTACTAAGAGATATAAATGTGCGAAAATAATACATTTTGCATGTAATCCCAAAGTAATCATACACCAGTGAAGTGGCTCTAAATGTAACCTGATAGCCGATGCAGCAGCAGGTGTTTGCAGCTCCCCCGGGGCGTGTAGCCAGGGTACTACCAATATGTTATCCGTTCAGTCTCTGTAATGTGTTCCTAGATGACAATAAAGACATTGACCATGAGTCGGTGGTGGAAGAGCAGATCGTGGGGGAGAACTCCCCTCCGGATTACTCTGAGTACATGACGGGGAAGAAGCTGCCCCCTGGTGGCATCCCAGGGATCGACCTGTCAGACCCCAAACAGCTGGCTGAGTTTGCCAGGTGAGTGAATTAGTGTGTATGTGTATGAGTGTGTCCACATCTCTGCATCTTTTGCTCCCAGCAGTAAGCAGATTTTGTTACACTGTCATCAGAGTTCTGATGAATATACAGGAAGCTGCTCTTCTGTTATTGGAGTCTGAAAGGTCAAAGTTAGATTTTTAAAAGTTTTGTCACATGGTTGAACACTGTTTAGAGCAGTGGTCTTCAAACGATGGGCCTTCGAGACCCACAATCGCCCCTAATTACAAGCTGCGACGCTCAACTCCTCAAATTTATTTAATGAAAAGATGGTTATGTTTAAACCTTGGATTGTACAGAATTAAAGGTGCTTACTATCTCAAACATGAAATAAAATTGCAACAGCTGAGAAGCAGTTTAAAAAACCCTCACAAATATAAAGTTTTGGCTGAATACCCACTTGTACAATATAAAACAAGCACTGTTCCAGTAAATTTGTTCAGTCACTTGATGAAACTTTAGAGAAAAGGTTGCCATAATAATCAAGATATTTCTGTAATGGCCATTTTTACTGAAATGGTTGATGTTTTCCTGCTAACGGCATGACATCAAAAGTGCAGCTGAGAAGTAACCAAAAACTTCTTGTTAATCTGTCTTTTAAATGTTGAATAAAATAAAATTAGTTGAGGATACTTACTGAATCTATGACAACCAAGATTGCAGATTTTAACCATAAACTCAAAATAGATTAAACAAAAAGGGAATTTATAAGGAACTTGTGAAGCATCATACATATTTTAAAGGGAGTCTCGGTAATATATTGTGTGAAATTGAACATTTATAGTTGTTAGTCTTGTACATAATTAAAACTAACTTTTTTTTAAAAAATGGTAGCATTAATGTTTAATTCCTATTTTTATTTTTTTTCAATTCCTATTTTTATTTATTTATTTTTTTTTTTACTTCAATGACGTAATGCCAGATGAAATGTGACATGACTGTTCAGACTGAGGTTGCTTTGAAGAATATAAGCTCTTCATCTGATTTAGGACCACATAAAAAAATTGTGCTGTTCAGACTGTTGCATAAAATCCGATGTTGGTCACATATGTGCAGAAAAAGGCAGATTTTTGCATGGTGAGTGAACATGACCAGTAAGGTGAAGTTTGAGCTATTTTTAATTGTCCTCATGTAACAATGATGCAAATGAATAAGCAAAACCAACTCAGACCCCATAGACTCAATTTCACATGGCATCCACCCCAGGAAGCTAAATGATTTATAACATTTCTAAGTAGCATTTTGAACTCTTGAACCCACTCACTAAAGAAGGTGAAAATGGTAAATGTGATCCACTTCACACTAAAGCATCTTTTAACTTGATTTCTAATTCCATAATGACTGATACTTGTGATTTCCCATCCATAAAAACTAATCTTTCACCAGGATAAAGCTCAAGCTAAAACCTCTGTGTTGAGGAAATTGAATAAAAAATGGGAGTTTGTACAAACTGGCTAAATGGGAACATTTTATTTTCAGGTGTAACCAGAAAAAATCACAAGTCAGTGGGTTGCCATATGTTTTCCAAAGTAACTTCCTTCACTTCCTTTTAGAAATTTTCCATCCAGGTATAATTGTGGTATTTCTACTGTAGCAGGTTTATTATTTACATAAATAATCCACATTAAACCTTAGCTTGTTCCTTAATCTGGAACATTAGTTAGCAGAATGTTGTTGCCTGTTTTTTTGTGGTTAAAATCCTGAATTCTTTCTTTCTCAACAGAATGAAGCCCAGGAAGGTCAAAGAAGACGATGCTCCTCGGACGATAGCTTGTCCTCATAAAGTGAGCCTTGCACCGCTATCCCTGCCGTCCCTCACATGAATCTTGTCATTATTTTTAGCAAAATTGAATGAATTCTTCCTGAAAGGTTTAAATGTGTTACCCATTGTTGGTTTGTCACATTACACTAAAGCGTATTTAAAAGCAAAGATAGCACTTGAGTACATTGATTTTTATGTCGTACAAGAACAATCAGGCCTTATCTGAACCAGCTAATGTAAATGGTTTTCTATGCTCTTTGTGGCTGTTAACAGTGCATCCCCACTTCAGAATGGATCTAAAGTTCCACTCTTTTTCAGGAAAAAAAAAACATGTTACAAAAAGCTGAGAGCTCTTAACACTGACACAAATACAAGAAAATGTAACCCCCTTACGCACCGCTTAAAGCATTTACAGCTTTGTTGCAAAGAAACATACATTACATGTCTGTCTAATCTGTACTGCACGTCTTTTGATGCAGGGCTGCACAAAGATGTTCAGGGATAACTCGGCCATGAGGAAACATCTTCACACTCACGGACCCCGCGTGCATGTCTGCGCGGAGTGCGGCAAGGCTTTTGTTGAGAGCTCCAAGCTTAAACGGCACCAACTCGTTCACACAGGGGAGAAACCCTTCCAGGTACACCCCATGCTCCCCTGTACTCTATATCATTAGAATTATGCCCAGCAGAATAAGCACTGCTGTCAGGAAAACATTATCTCAAGTGGATAAATCAATCACGCTGACATGTAATATTTGATTTAATTTGTCAGTCAAGCATTTCTGTCTCACTGCCGTTTTCCTCCCTCCTTTCCCAGTGTACCTTCGAAGGCTGCGGGAAAAGGTTTTCTTTAGACTTCAACCTGCGCACACATGTGCGGATCCACACTGGAGACCGCCCCTACGTCTGCCCTTTTGACGGCTGCAATAAGAAATTCGCCCAATCAACCAATTTAAAGTCTCACATTCTCACACACGCCAAAGCTAAAAATAACCAATGAGAGCCCCTCCATCAGCGTCCAGCCACAAAGACGTAAAACGGATCATTTTGGCGGAACACGCAAAAACCTCTTTTGAAGATGGAATGAAAAGCTTGAGACTTATTGATTTCTATATTAAAAAGAAAAAAAACAATCTGACAGATTAAAAGACAAAACACTGAGAATCTGCTGGTTTTCCTGAGCCCCCTTTTCTTCTGCTTTCATTGGATGAGGAACACAGTGAACACTCCCCAAAGCCAAGGCCAACATAAGTCCCTGCTTCTCCAGTGGCACTCGGCTGCCAGAAGATGGAACCCATGGACAAACATCAGAGACTTATTTTTACCAGAGAGATCAGAAAAGCAGCAGTTTATTAGTATTTTTATTTTGTTGCATTGCTTTTATTTCCCTCCAAGTGTGCATATTGTACACTTGCCTCAGGCTGTGTTAAGTAAAATTGTAATTTCCTTTTTTTTTTTTTTCTCTCCAGCATCATAAAATCATACTGATATTAAAAAAAAAAAAAAAAAGGCTTCAGCCTCGTTCAACCCGGTTCACACGTATGAAAAGTTTAAGAACAGTTGTATGTTTGCATTTCCACATCTTCTTTGGTTGTATTTTTCTCTAACCACAAAATAACCTTGTATACTTGTATTGTATGGCTGTATTAAAATTAAGTAGACATAGATAGAGGTGTGATTTAAAGTGTTAACCAATTAAACCTTTAGTCATGAGTTGCTTTATATTTTCTATTAACTGTCTTCACACAGATGAATGAGTAATATAAACGTACTCAGAGCCTGTCACAGTTGAAGTATGTGAAGCCTACATCAAACTGACTGCGAGACCATCACCTCTTTGTTTAGAATGTAATGTACAGACGTCAACCATTAACTTCCTTCGTTGATATTTACACCATGTATCTCAATTGCCCACAATAAAATGGGTCATTCCAATTCTGTTGAATGACATAAGTTTTAAGTGTATCTTTTTTTTTCTGTCCTGGCAAGATCATTAATTTGTAAGTTGCTTAAATTGAACACTGTAGTAGTTGTGAGTGTGGACCAGCTGTATTCTGTTACTGCTGGTTTGTTTTTTGTTAATTTAAAGCACTAAAAAGGTTTGCCATCTTCACTTATTTGATACGTGTTCTTATTAAAGCTCTTAAACTATTTACAGCATTTTTCAGTACATGTGAGAAGACTGTGAAGGAAGTAAGTGGTAAGGAAATAACTGAAATGTAATGATGTTGCTGGACAAAACATCCAAACTGTTTATTTTAACTAAATTTAATCCATATACACAAAGTACGAGTGATGCCTCAAAAAACATGTTTAAACAAGCCTCTCTTCAAATGCTAATAAACATTAACTGTTCATTAATTTTTCCTGTGAAATTTGTTAGTAATTGTGGGATGTGAATTTGGTACAGCTTTGAAGGACACACTCAAACGTCTTTATAAAAGAAAATTATTCTGTTGCGCAAATCCTTGCAGTTGCAACTTTTAAAGCGACCCTTGATTATCTAGTAGTTCATAGGTGTCAAACTCTGGCCCGAGGGCCAAATTTGGCCCTCAGTGTAGTTATATTTGGCCCACAAGGTAATACCAAATGATTACTAGAGCTGGCCCGCCAATATAGTGCTCCCACCCCTACAACCACTACAAGTCCCACAATGCACTGTTGGTGCATCACTCAGGGGCCAGGAAGTGCGTTGTTGCCCCGATGGAGACACTCACCTGTGTCAAGTTTCATCAACATTGGAAATTGGGAAACTTAAAAATGAAATTACTCTGAAAAAAAATGCATTTACAGTCAGGTCATTTATTTGATATTTAATTTTGTGGTAAAGGCAATAACTTGGTTTTCAGTAAATATTGAACCCGTCTGGCCCTCGGCTTGCTCCAATGTTTTAATTTTGAAGATTCTCAGATCTGCTGATCAGCTTGAGCTTTGTCACAACTTGTGCCACCAAGAGTCTACTCCTGTCCTGATGCTGTGCCTTCTTAAATTTAATTGCGCATCCTTGGATTAGTTAACCCAATTAAGGAGAAACAACCAGTCAGACTGTACCTTTTCTCTTGACTTTTAAGCATTCCCATTGTTGGCAGTTCTCGAGCTGCTAAATTTTCAGACTCCTCAAACCTTGTAGTATCATAAACCTCTCTGAGTAACTGACTGGGGATCTGAAAATTGAAGCCTACAAAGCAGTTAGAGCCTGTAAAAAGAAACTCAGGAGCTTGTGATTTGCATTTAACACTCTGAAATGTATGTTAAAAAATGCACATCTGCTGTGCAGAAATGCAAAATAAAATCTATGATGACTGCAAAGTTGCAGAGTTGTTTGCACAAACAGGCTCTGCAAGCTGTAACCACGGGGAAACCTTAACTGCAAACTCATCACAAAACCCAGCGTATAAAGCATGCAAAACAGCATTTGGATGTGTCAAATATGTCAGTATTTGATGAAAATATTTTTTTCCAACTGCGATGGAGTTGTGTGGCAGCCCGTGGAGCAGTGCAGGAAGGTCTGTGTGGATAACGTCCAGCATGGATTCCAGAAAAGATCAACAAATCCTGGATGAAAATATATTAAGTAAAGACAATTCAACTGAATAGAGGCCGGCTTCAACAACAGGACACCCCTCCAAGGAGCTTTTCTACCCCCTTCAGAGTTCCCCTGATTTAAATATAGTGAATGAATATGAAATAAATAAATATCAGGCAGCCTAAAATATCTCAGAACTTGAGGTGTTCTGCAAGACTGAGTGAACACTAACAGATGCCATCAACTTAGGTGAAAATCATATTTATTTTTTTGT
>JAPMNP010658150.1:0-16774 GCA_029874935.1 Atherina boyeri | reverse complement strand
AACAAAACAGCATTCTTGCAGTGTTAAATTGCAACAATAAGCTGCCATTCAGACTTTTCAGCAAAACTCAATGTGGAAGGTGCTTAATAGTCAAACATGCAATCAGGAACACGCTGGGCAATCCATATTTTTCTACAATTCATACTTAAATTGTCCCATTTTCTCTGTAAGTAAAAAAAAGAAAACACATTCAAAAGCAATCATCATGGCTACTTGTTTTTACTTCTCAAAGTTAGCAGTCAGTTAAATGTACATTATCAAAAAAAGGCCCAACTTTTTTCCACTTCTCAATCTCCAGATAACATACAAAAAAGACAAACCAGGACATTATAAAGCTGCACATTTTGTACCAGATACAATAATAAAATACGCAATGCTACATTAAGTGGTTAAAAATACAAAGGGGAAAGTATATTGATTTGTTTTAAAACATCTTTAAAGAATATACAATGTTATTCTCTTAACTACTCAAGGATTTTAGTAGAAAGTGCATTCTATATAACAAAGAAAGGAGGAGGAGAATCATTCTGCAAACAGACACAAGAAGACATGACAAGAAAAAAAACAAAAAAAAAACAAACAAACTCCATGACCATATAAAATAATGAGTATATTTCAGACATTGCATGGAGGGGCTAGTGTAAAGTTGCCAAAGCTGGAGGAACATTGCTTTCACTTTGAGAAGAGGTCCATATTGAAGCAAATGTGTATGTGAATGGAAGAAGAATTAGGCAGGTAAAAATTTAAGCACACGTTTAACAAGAAATGTCCTTTGTTTGCTATGGTCCCTTTCACACTACCCACCTCCACCTGGGATTCTCCTCCTTTCCTTGCCTAAAAAAAAAAAAAAACAACCCAAACATCCACTGAATAACCTCCACCCCCACCCCCCTCCTCAATGCAGCCACAACTGCACTCTGTTCCACAATACATTGTCAGCTCCACCTTCCCTGCGCCTTGCCCACGCATCAGTAAAGTGCAGAGAATACACACAAAAGAAAAGGCTTTAAAATAATAATTAAAAAAAAGACAAAAAGATCCATACTGCAAAATGCTGAATCACAGCAGTGAACCCAAGGGGACTGGATGAAAAGCAAATATTGCAGCAGTACTAAGACCCACAGAAATGGCAGGATAATCGCAGGTCTCAAATCCAAAAAAGATAGGGACTAAACTACTGAGCTTTAACCACTTCAGACTGGTTTCCATCAAAATGGCAGAAAAAGGGTCATATTAATCTACTGCTGTTGCCCATCTCCGGCATTCCCCAAATACACGTTATTGGGGCACACTGTAAAAAGCAGCTTTTGGTACAAGAGCACTGGGGGATAACCAGACTGGTCAAGACAAATGCATGCACACTTATGCATTCGTCCACCCACATACATTACACACGCATACAACTCCATATTTCCCCTAAAGACCATTACCGTGTATGAACACACTAGCCAACCACTGCCGCCCCCTTTATTTTTATTTTTTAAACAAAACCCCATTCACACCATCTGCTATTACATCAATAAATGTAATTCTTGCGCAGATTTGACCACTTGATGCCTATCTATAAAAGAACTCCCAAGTATTAGAAGTTTATGACCACTGCCCCTTATCCTGACATTTCCCATCATGTGCCAACAGTATATCTACATGAAAGAGCCATTCATTAGCTTAAAACTGCGCAGGTTATCAGAAAACATTAAAACATATGAATGGCTTATGGGCCATCATTCTGCTTAGGCAACATTCAACAGTTTTAGACATGCGTTTGCCTGTGTGGATCAATGTCAGTACACAAAGTCAAAAACAAACCTCTACGTTACAACACCCCACACCAAACCGTGGAATATATGCATAACTTCTGTTAAGAGCTTGAATGAAAAAAAAAAGGTCCCAGTTCAGTTGTGTATACTGTGTGTGTTAAATGACCTTTAACAATGGTAACCCGTATCATTTCAACAGCAGCGAAGGAGGTGGGGTAAATCCTGACGGGGCCACGTTTTGGCCCCTCACAGTGGCAGTTTATTTGAGTCATCCATTACCTAAAAAGCAACTGTTGACCAACAGTACTGAAAGCTGAGGTGGCACAGATCACACAGTTAGTCAATCTGCGACCGTGTGGTCTTCGTATTTCTGTGTGTGCTTGAATAAGTGTGAGGGTGTATGTGTGTGTGCCTTGGGCATATCCTGCTTTACTAAAGTTATCTTGACAGCAGAATATCTGGTCAAACTGCAATTCCATTGTAGGAAAACCAGGCAAGACATGTTTTGTATGACACAAGACATTATTTTGTATTTCATACATCTGAAAGATCAAATGTAGGAGCAAAATTAAGATATTTCATGTACTGGAATGGAAAGCACCATTTTACCATGATACAAATCTCAGACTTTGTCTAGATTCAACTAAACGTTTACAAAAATTTTTTTTTTTCCTTTACAAAAAATCCTCTCCCCCTTTCTGTGAACTTCTCTCTGTAACCTATGGCACTGTATCTTCTACTCCTGCCGCTGCCTGCCTGACAGAAAGCCTCAGTCTTGGCCTACAGACAAAGAAAGGCTCAGGTAGAACCGGTTACAACATTCATTAAACATTTCTGTGAGTCCCAAAGTTTCTGAGTTCAGTTAGTAGGACAGGTGGCGTATTGCTATGGGAAGGACCTGCACAGGAAGTTCAAGTCCTGACCAATGTGCAACATTAAGTCAGCTTGTCAAAAAAAAGAGGAAAGTTCAGTGAGTTTTATCTTTGATGTTTGATAAAGTCCAGGTATTACATATATGTTGATTTCCATCAGCAGCTTTATGAAAATGAGATAGTTTACACCCATCAATGTACAAAGAGAACTCACACAAAATCAGTTTTTCTAAGAGAAAATGCTGAACACAACATTTTCAATTCTGTCAGCTGACCAGGTTTTAAAGAAAATGTGTGTCTGTGTGTATTTTGGGGGGTGGGGGTCTGACTTAAATGCGTGCACCAACTGTGCATTAGTCTCGATTTTTTACACAGAAACAGATGTGTTTGTTTAGCTTGAACTGTTATCTGCTTGACAAGAACAAGGCATGTCTACACAGAGAGCCGGTGTTTTAAAGTCAACATATCTGTTGTTATTGAACAGATATAATCCATTTGAATCAATACTGCAGTTTACTGGGTCTGCAACTGCAAGCACAGTACTTAAGTGCTGGGCTCTGAGAACTTTAAAATAAGAAAAAAAGAAAAAAGAAAAAAAATGTCCCACTTCTGTGCTTAAAAGCCTCCTGTGCAGACCCGCACTGGAATACTGGCGCTGCTGTTCTGCCAACGCACTGCTCACGCATTACTTTCCCTGTAGACATGAATCTAGGAGCCTTGCAAGTCCCAAACTGAGGCAGGACTGTGAAAAGATGAGAACCGAGGTGAGGTTTGGCGCTGCCCGCAGACCTGAAGCATTGTTCAGTGGTGCTGAGAGGCTCCAGGGCCTTTGTCATGTGGGGCCATGTGATGCAAGTAGCTGTTGTCCTCATGCCCACAGTGGTTTAGAGGCTCACTCTTGAAAAGAGCCGGTGGAGGTGGAAGGTGAGAGACCGGGGGCACAGCCAGGTGATGGTGGGGGTGAGGTGAGGCTTGTTGAGGTGTGTTTGGGAGGTGCTGCTGGGTTGTCTGAGGGTGGGAATGATGGTGAGATGGCGGCGAGTGAAGCTGCACATGGGAAAACGTGTGTCCAACGGGGCTCTGCGGAGGAATGGACCCTCCTGTTGGGTTGAGACTCAGAGATGCTGAGGTGGTGGGTGGGGTGGAGGCTGAGGGGCTGGGACCAGAGGTGGAGGAAGAAGAGGATGAGAAAGCATTGGCAAAGATTCGGACAGGCACAGGGGGTCCACTAGTCTGCAGGACGACAGGGCTGGTGACCCGGAAACATTTCTCTTTGTGTGCTTTGAGCATGTTGGAGAAGCGAAAGCGCTGACCGCACACGTCGCAGGGATACGGCTTCTCGCCTGTGTGAGTGCGACGGTGGCGCTTCATGTTGGGCCGACTGGTGAAGCTTTTCCCACAGATCTCACAAATGAAAGGCTTCTCTCCTGCACAGAGTCATGAAATAAGCAATCAAAGTAAGACAAAGACTCCATCAATCAAGAGAAATACAGAGACAATAATTTGATGCATTTACAACATCAAATGTGACGATTACAAACTTTTGAACAATCAACTGAGTAAAGCTCTTCATGCAAACTTTCCCTTGCCAGTTTAAAAATGCAAATAAAATGCCATCTTGAATTGAGGGTATTTGCTATCAACCCACCCACTCTGCAGGAAGCTATTACAATTCACACTTCGAAGAGTGGAAATGTGAAAGTGAACAGCAGCTCCGTTGGAATACCGCTCTCATTAACCTCCCTCTATGGTGCCACTGAATGTGCCTGCTACCACCCACACAGCCATCTATTAACAGTCTGCTGAAGGGCTCTCTAAATGCCTGATTCTGGCATGTTATGTGTGAAGCTCCTCCACCACAAATTGAATATCAAAAGGTGACAGCTAATGTGCTAGTCTTCTGTAAGTGTTATATTCACTCATAAGAATTCACAAAAAAGCAATGCTCAGTGAACCAAGCTTTGCTTGTTTAACATTTGTGCTTAGCATTACAGAGCATGGCTGGGTGTGTCTCCTCCAGGATGGGGCTAAATTGGTCGGTAGCTGCAAGGAGACGAGAAGTTAGGATAATTACACATGGCAAATATAACTGAGTGCCAGATGAGCAGAGTGTGTCCACCCACGACAGGCACGGCTCAGAAAAACAGTGACAGTTATGCAGGCACTGCTGTTCAGCTTGCCCTTAGAAATAGCTGTGCACTGTGGACAGAAACCCAGAGGGATGTAAAACTGCATGAGTCTAGGTAGTAATTACAATCCGCAATATATGCAATGGCTTTTCTTTGATCTAATACATCCCTCTCATTGCAAAAACTGGGCAACACCCTGCGTCTTTCCTTTTATAGGCAATGAGTGGTGCCTGAGTGTCCAGGAAGATTGTTATTTGGAAAGAATATTCAAGAATTTACTTTAAGATTTACAACATTAAAAGGTGAAGACCAAAAAAAAATATTTTTCCATAAAAAAATGGAGAAACTTAGATAAAATAATAAAAACATTTAATGAGTTAAATTCAGAAGTGACTGTACGGCTGTAAATAAACTGAGTGACAGAATTTTAAAAAGGACAAATTTAGCATGAAATGCCATTACAACTGAGCCAATTTATTCCCTGCAAGTAACCATATTTAAACCTGGAAGAGAAACATGATTATCTTCAAGGGGGGATGGAAAAATGACAGAAAGGTGTGACATCTTTTTTCAGTACAGCCAGGCTTTAGTGCATTCTTGTATTTTCTGTTTTAGTTGGACGCATCCATTTTAATGTGAAAAAAATTACATGACATTCAATTTCCAGGACTTATTTCCTTTAGTTGTAATAACACTGCCAACATTTTTAAACCAAAGCATCATAGCTGTGGCTTGTGTCTGACCAGTTTGTGACTTAATTTACTTAAGATTTCATCCCTTTCATTCCTGGTTTATTGAAGTTGCATTCTAAGGAGGAATGTCTTGCTGGCAATTAACTGTAGCCTTATGACAAATTTAAAACCCAATTTCTTCCCTTTCCCACGTGGATTCAGTCCCTCGTTCCCTAAAAATATCTAAGATACATGGAAATGCCTATGCAGCCAAAATAGGTTTCAAAATTAGAAATGTTTTCTGGCAGCTTGGGCTCATGCAGAAACTTCTGGGGTTAAAATACTGCAACAGTAGACCCAAAAGACACTGGCACAACTGTCTTGTGCTTTGTTTGTCCAACTCATTTCTCACCTGTGTGTGTCTTCATGTGCTCATCGAAATACTGCTTCATGTTGAAGTCTTTGCCACACCATTGGCACATGAACTGCTTGTGTCCGATGTGAATGCTCATGTGGGAGCGAAGTTGGTATTTGTACTGGAACCGTTCATCGCAGTTCTACAGCAGAGAAAACAGAGGCTTTCAGATTTGTATACACAAACAAAATATTACCACTCATACAAATGTATAAAAAACCAAAAACCTATATTGATTTTGACTAATAACATGTTCTTTTAGTTGAAAATTGTTTAAACAAATTTCCCTTGCAAAATTAAAAAAAGAAATTTTGCAGTATGTTTACTTTTTGTCTCTGTATATTTAGAGCTTCCAGTACAAACCATTATCAATAATGTTAAAGAAAAAAAAGTCTAATTAGAAGTCCTTTGTAGAAAGCACACATCTGCTTGACAGAATTGAAGAATTTTTGTACCCACCCATAATTTTTAAAATTATGTTTACCGAACTATTACAGGAAAAATACAGAGATTAATTGATAAAACTAATAACCATTGCTTGTAGCCTGAGTTGAGCAGCCACACTACAAACACTGTATGCTTGCATTATGAGGCTTACTTGGGTGGGTAATTTCCTGAGGTGAGGTATTTATAATGTCAGTGGCACCACCTGAATAAATAAATGTCTGTATTTATATGAGTTTCCATATAACCCCACAAAGCAAGGCCACAGAAGATAATAGCCTATACATTACATCCACTTAGTAAGCATGTAATGACATTTCACAGTATGGGATAACTTTAAACATCTAATTAGAGCAACTCTACCCAAAAAAAAGGTCTCTGTGGTATCCATTACAATAAAAGGCCTGGGGAAGGCAACTGAACACCCCTTCTGTTAACTTTCTCTGAATTAATGAGTAGAAATGTTGGAGATCATCCACTGTATCTAACCCTGTAGAGCAGAAATAAAGTTGTGAGTGTTGAACACAGGCTTTGTTTGTTTTTCATGTTTAAATTGGTTTGACTAAAACTCCTCTGTATAACTGATGGCGACACTGTTTACTGGCTGTTTAAACCACAGGGAGGATGGTCACCTTATGAAGACTGAATAAACTGAACATCTTGGGTTTGTCACCAACCACATGGAACATTTGCTCAAAATATTAAGTGAAAAGTGCTTTAAGGCCACTTATGGAGGCACACATTAATATTGTTTATGCAACCACACTTTATGTTTTGACACTTAATGTCAAAACATAAAAAAGTTCCTTAAATTTAGATGTGTGATTATGGAAAAATAAAGTCTAAAGTATGCCATAATTTTCTCATATAAATTTTGATCCATTTCATGTTTAGTCCTAAGAGCAGAGAAGTAAACAATACCATGACTACTAAGGAGAAACTCATCTTTTAACTGTAAAATTTAAGTGTGTTTAAAGGGACTTTCAGCTTCAAAAGGTCTTGTAGCTCGTCTTCATTATGATTGAAACCTTTTTCAGATGTAAATATGCAGAAATTATTTTATCAATCTGTTAAAGCAACTGCATTCCATTACCTTAAATGCTTTTACACATCCTAACTCTGAGAAACCTATTCACAAGCTCCCTCAAAGATACACTGCTTTCCATAAATTAAGTGGAAACTGAACATGATGGCATCATGAGTAAATAGCTTGTTCAGAGGCATTCAATAGATTATGTTATTAGATGAAAAAATATACATATAAAAAACAGAGTTGTCCAACCATCTCCTGTGGTTCTAAGTATAAATAGCTGCAGCTGTGGTTTTTTTTTTCTTCCTTTTGAAATTCCCTCGCTTGAACTTTTCTGACCATATCCATTTTTCAACTGCTCCCACCCACCACTGTATTATATGGACCAGTTGCTTCATATGAATTATAAAAAAATCTTGTTATGAGAAAAAACAACTCTCGAAGGATAGGAAATTGTGGACAGTGTGGTGCTGTGACTTCATATCTGCCAAGCAGTGACTTTGAGGAGAAGGTGTCCTTGAGTGAAATAAAGATTGTGGGTTTTTCCTTGCAAGGAACAGTTGTGATGTTAAAACAATACATTTAAACCCTCATGTCTTCAGCAGTCATAACAACATATAACAGGGACATTTTCTGCAGCTTTCAACCACATCCGCCATGTTTTACATGACAATCCTACGGCTGGCATGCCAATATTGTTATGGTGACACCTAATTGTCAACTTTGATCCTAAATTTCTACACTTCACTTTATGCATTGTCCAAATATGCTTGAATGGCAAACATTAGTGTGCAACATGAATTTTCTGAAGTGTGAGGAACATAAAAAGAAAAGCAGCCAATGTATGAATGCCATCACATTAACAGATTGATGTGTCCACTAAGTAACATAAATGGATACATCATTCTGTTAATTTGAATATCAATTCTTTCTTCAAGTGGAAGCAATCACATTCTTCAGCTGTATAGGGTTAAATACACATCTCTCTGATCACTCTTTTGATGTCAATTAAAAATCCCTAACAGACTTCACTACATCTCTAACAGGATGTCAAGTTAGAACAGCAGCACCACCAAGGGCACATCTTACCTCACAACGGAAAGGCTTCTCCCCTGAGTGCTGGAGTGAATGAACTTTTAAAGACATGCTGCGTTTAAATGACTTCCCACATGTCTCACAGGTGAATGGCATGTCCTTAGTGTGAGCTGAAATTGAAAGAAAAGATTGATAAAAGAGAAACTAAGCTAACCAACAGCAGTCGCTCACAAAGCTTTAAGATTTCAACACAGAGACACATGCAACACTGCTACTATTGATTTTAAATTTGACATACAGTGTTATTTCTTTTCATGAGTGGCTCTGACTAGATGTGGGGGAAATACAATCTTAGATGCACCAAGACTTAGATGAAGAGTCGTCTGAGTTAATTAAAAGTGACCAAAAAATAAAATCAAAAAAATTCTATTAGAATTTGAGGTAATTTTAATTAAATAATCTAAGAGGAACTTCAAAAAGGCACAAATGAACCACTTAGACAGTTTACAAGATGCACAAGATAGTTGACTGAGGAATCAAACCAGCACCCTCTGTAGCAATAGCTAATATATAGGGGGAACTTGGATTCTGTGACATAGAACTAAATTGTTTTGTAAAAAGCATGAATATAATAAACCATGTAACAGGTTCTCAGGCTAGAAAAGGGTGAGGGGGGGAAAACAGAGAAAAACCTGGCTGTAACTGCTACCAAGCACAGGAAAATCAACAGGTAATGCACCTATATTCAGTCTTTGAACCAGGGCTTTTGCACCATTTTGTGTATTTAAGCCAAGAAACATCATGTAGGAGACCCTCAATAGTGAGCCCCACAATTGATGAATAGATTTTCATGTTTTTTCAAACAAGAGCAGCAAACCAGTGTTTATACTAGGCTACTCACTGCATAAAACAGAAGGATATTGGTTCAAATAAGTTTGCTGGCAAAATCACATTTTTCCTTTTGATTATCTTTCTGTGCTGGGAAACGTGGCGGTAAATGTAGACAGTTAACTTGAAGGTTAGAACTGTTGTTATTAATTGAAAATATTGAAAGTAAATAATTTCTGGATAATTATACAATATTCAACTTTGAAAGTATCATTAACCACCCTGAACTGTAATCAAACTGAATAACGAGGGTCATAAATATTCATACCATTCATTCAATTTTCCAAAGGAAAAAAAAAAAGTCATGTAATAAAACACCTTCAAAATTAACATTGTGGGCATAAAAAAACAAAACACTATTTACTCTTCATTTTTCCATGCTGTGGTTGAACTGCATCAACCTGGAGACATGTGGTGACTCCTGTTCCATATATTAAAGTGATAAAAGATGAGTGGCCTAACTTACCAACCATGTGCTTACGGACATGAGCCATTGTGTAGAACTTCTTCTCACAGATTTCACAGGAGAACTTTTTCTCTGCATAGCCGTGCACAATCTTAATGTGCTCATGTAGTGACCACAGCTTTTTAAAGGATTTGTTGCAGGAGACACACTGAGGAACAAACAAAAAAAGATAGGCATGTTAAGTATACACAAATCATTACTGTCATTAGCCACAATCTTTTCATTATACAGCAGCTCCCTCTGCTGGGGAAAAAAGAATAAGCAAGAATTTAATTAGCCTCTATCCTCTGATCACGCAGCTTAGTCCATTTGGGAAGAAAAAAAGAAAAGGAAACATTTGAATTACTAAACGCTACTAAATGACTGCATTTACTTTTTCATTATTTACTATATCAACCCACAGTAGATATTGAAATTCTTCAGCCCTTGCCATGCTCTATTTTGAATGACAATGAATATTATTGGGCACGGATTAGATTACTTCATATCAAAGCAATTTTAAGATTTACTGAACTTTAAAGATTGATCAGTTTACTTTGCAAAACTATACAATTTTTGAATGGATGACAGTTTAAACTCTGACTTGATGAATATAGTACACCCTGAAGTTGTTTTCAAGTCTTCCTTTGGAGCCCTAAATTTATTCTGTGTTGTTGCTTTGCTGACAATAAAAAAAAATCCAGCTCTGTGATGGCAGCTATCTTGCATGCTTCAGGGTTTACTACAAGAAGCGTCTGCACACAAATCACTCTGCCACCAATATGCAAAACAGCACCAAAGCAGTTTAAAGGATGGCCAAAATGCTTTACTTTGGTCTCATCAGATCAAAGACACTTCATCCAGTTACTTTTAGGAGTTCCCACATGCCTTCTTGCAATGCAGGCCAAGACATCATGTGAGTCTCCCTTTTCCAGCTCCATAAAACTACTGTGGAACCAGCACATCCTCTCATGTCATGCTTGAACCCTTAAGCTCCCTCAAAGCTGTTACTGGTCTGATGGTTGCCTCGCAAATGCTTTACAAACCTAAAGTTACTGAGGTCTTCTTATGCAAGAACAGATTATCATCCTGATTATTTTATTAGCATTTTTTTCTAAAAAAAAAAGAGGAGTGTGCACTTTTTGTTAGTGTTAGTGTTATCAATAACACAGAACTATGAGACCCCGCACTTATCTAAACAGAGGGGCGTTGTTGAAACCAGACAACAGAAAATGACATCTTTAAAGAAAAATGCATTTCCTTACACTAGTGCCTGCTGGAAACACACTGTGGAAAAGATTTTATCCATAACCCCCCCCTTTTAGATGCTGAACTTTGTATGAGTGAACTTGTTTCTGTAAAACTAGAAATCGTTTCAGCTGATTTAAGCAGCTGTTCAAATGACGTTTCTTCACAGTAAGGACGCAAACCGCACTCAGCATAACAGGGCTAAGTTGAGCTATTCAAAACAGCTGTACAGGCCCTTGGGAATTAAATTGCTGAATCACGTTTCAGGGTTAGAGAACAAGAACCAGCCAGTCATGAACTAGTCCTGGAATATTAGCAATAACAGCAGATGACTGTCTTCTTTATCTTTCCATTACCTGGAGACATTTTTGACTTTATCTCACAATAACATTTTTTTTATCACTACTTAATAAAGCAAATGCCAAATTAAATGCAATAACTCTATTTTCCATATGGCTGTTGAGATCAGTAGCTATAAAACATCCAGTAAAACAATCTAATCCATCAGGTAGCTGTTAAGTCTATGAATAAATTATGAGGCACCTTTTAATCTCATCTAGGTTCTATAAAGACATTTCCAGGACATTTCTCATTCATACAACACTTCTCATATATTTACACAGTTTATATGCAGCGAGCTGTACAGTATATTAAAAATGCATCATTAGACATTACACAGTTGTTTTAATGAGGGCAGAATTCCACTTGGAGGAAGTTTTGCACATGTGCATGTGAGTTGTAGAACATATGCAAAAGCAGAAGGGGAATGCACGCAGCTGTTAATGTATCTGATATAAGCAGCACCACACATTAAAATATTTAAATATAAATTCACTTCATGTAATGTATAGTGTTAATGCCATATTCAACAATGTAATTATATAATGCATGTTTTCCATCATGCAGCATTCCAACCTTATCTACAAATCACATATTGAATATATATATATATGAATATATCTGAAACAATGTGGGTGTTAACAGTCTCACCCTTCAACACATGTTGGTGTTGCGAGTAGCAAACCTTCAATCTTCCTGTCATAAGACAACCACCCTAAACCTTAGCGACAGCAGCAGAGCATGCACTACATAGTTATTATCAGAATTCATACACCCTGGGACGCTCATTTATTCTGAATAGCATATGTGAGAGAGGTTTGCATTACCTGGATGTTCTTCTCACAGTCAGTCTGCTGATGCAGTGCCAGCTCGCTCTCCAAAACGAACTTCTTGCCACACTTGTCACAAATCTGCATCCGCCTGTGCGTGACATTCATGTGCTTCTCCAGGTACCAGCGTGTGTTGAACACCCGTGGACACTTTTCACACGCCAGCATCTCCTTCTCCTCCGCCTCCGTTTTCCCGGCTGTAGCGGCGGCACCAGCAGAGGAGGGAGCCGACCTGGCCGACCTGCGCTTGCTCTTCAGAGGCTCCATGCGCTTCCTCCGTCCTCTGGTGGTCATTCCAGCAGCAGCGCTCAGAGCTGTTCTGAGGCTTTTCCTCTGTGGCTGGCTGGGGGCTGAGGCGCTGCTCACACCTCGACGGGCTCTTTTTGGCCGCATTCTTTGACTCTGAATCTCTTCTTCCCCATCATCTTCATCCTCTTCCTCATCAGGGCTGTCGTCGTCCTCATCATCATCCTCTTCTTCTTCCTCGTCCTCCTCCTCATCTTCCTCATCACTCCCAGCTCTTTCTGAGTCATCTGCTGTTCCTCCAGTTTTGTTGTCCCCCTTGGATACGTGAAGCGTCTGGTTGTTCAGGTTAACCTCCACAATGATCTGCTCACGCTTGAAGCCCTCTTCACAGTCTTCTCCTTCTTCTTCCTCATCATCATCTTCAGTTTCTTCAGAGGACACCTCATTGCCAGCTTGGGACCCTCGTGTCCCAGCTTCATGCCCAGCTCCTCCGTCTCTGAAGTACTGTTGATGCTGCTGTGCAGTCACATGTTGAGAGGGCAACTGACCAATGTTCTGATCTACACTGGATGCCTTGGCTGCCATTTTATTGTCCACCAACACAGAGTAAGGCTTCCCACCACCTTCCCTTTTAAAAACCTTTCCTTGCAGCTCCAGGTCCGGGTTAGCAGTGTGAAAATAAGACTGGGTCACTGGTGCCCTACGTCCCTCCTCCTGTGACATCCCGCCAAGGCCGGGGATGGAGACCTCCTCCTTGAGGCTCTGGCAGGATTTCATGAAGAAGGTATGGAGGGATGGCGGGGATATTAGCCAAAGAATTATCACAAGAGAAACTATGCTGCCAGGGAAGACTAGCCTAGTCTATAAGGAGGGACAGGGGATACCACACCAATCCCCCACCCTCCTTCTTCTGAAAAGACAGGAAGGAGGGGATGAGGTGAGAAAAAGTCAACCTGATTCAAATAGAGCATCCATGCCATCCAAGACAGGAAATGCAGTCGGAAAGACATAAAAACTGTACCAAAGTTTGTTCCATACAGTTAAAAAAATCTAACTAAAATCTCAGTTTGGTTGTGGGTTGCTGTTCTGCAGGGTGCAGAAGTCTTTAAAAAGCACAGCGACTTAAGATGAGCTCAATGCCAGGCAGAAAGCTGCAAGGAGGACTTCTGGGTCTTGCTCGAACAGCCATTTACTGTGTGATACCTGTAATATGAAGAGAAACAAAAAACAAAACAGGGTGTATTAGAGATAAGATTAAAGAAGGTTCTCTTTTCTCAGTGTCCCAAGAGATTCTGTGACCTTAAACTGCAGCCATGTCGTCAAGTCTTAAGCAGCGAGTATCACATTTGGCCGCAAACGTTTCAGTGCTCCATGTGGGCGTTGAAACCACAGTTTCACAAATGAATGTGAGCGAGTTTAATTGCAACAACTGTGGAGTCTAAATTTCCATAGACCACAACTGAAACATTTTCAATATCATTTAAAATATAAGAGTTTCTAGAGTGATACACCACAATACAGCTCATTAATTTGAAGTCCACATTTACCACAAATGAACAAAACAAAACATTTTTCATCCTGAGAGCATTCAAATGACACATTAAAAGACTGGATGATATAATTCATAAGAACCTTTAAAATAGATAAACCTCAAAGCTTGTAGGCAGTATGAATTCCATCGGACTGTACACAAACAGATGCAATTGCTTTGACTCATATAATCTAAAAAAAGGAAGCCTTAACGGTTTATACTTGCACTTTTTTAAAAACTTACCTGAATCACAAGTGTGCTCAAAATCTTTCTAACATGAGGAACCACTTAGACAAATCTGAATACTTTCCACAAACCAAAAGCTCAACTGAAATTACAGAAGCATCACTCATTAAACAACACATGCACACAACCCCCATTGACTGTTAGAGAGCGTAGTGTAACCACAGCTCAGGAGCTTGTATTGCAAATACAACCACAGGAAACTGTATATCAACTTGTCAGTAGAGCTTATGTAGTGCACTTTTTGTGACATTAAGTAGCAGCAGCATTAAAAAGTTAAAGACAAACACAATTTAACAGTAACAAACTAATGTTAGAGTTTTGTTTTGTATAGACAGAATAAGCTGAGGAGTATTCAGGTGACAGCTGGTTGACTTCGAGCAGCATTTACACGTTACTAGTCATTCTCAGTATGTATCAAGGGTGGCCACTATGCTAAAAAACCTATGCAGTACACAAAGCGCATTTCCTTTCTTGGAGACAGCAAACATCCTCTCAAATATATCTTCACAAACATTCACTTTTATAAAACTGCACCATGCTGCCTACAAAAGGTTAACACTAACAAACATCAACCCTCACTTGATGCATGTCTTTTATCATCATGGCTAACATGTAAGGTTTGGAAGAGTGTCAGAAAAGAAAGCAAGATAGTCTGCAAAAGGGAGGATTACAATTGGTGTCATTATAATGCCTGCAATGCAATTAGAACAAACATTATGAACCAAGATTACTTTTGAAAATTGTGTTTTTATATTATTTTGTAGCTGCCAGAGGTACAGCTATAAAATTCATTTTGTTTTGTAAACTCTAATCTGAGTACAGAGGCTGAATATACTAGCTATTTCTTCTCATTTAATTGTAACTAACATTTTTTCAAATTTAGCTCACTGATCTTCCCGATCACCCCATACAAATCAACATTAATCTGTACTCTGGATATATTGATTCCTAATACCAATAAATGTGTTTTGATAATGCATAATAACTTCTCCTGTCAACAAAAAGTATGCAAGACTGACGGATCTAAATGCAACTTAAGTTTAACATCAAATAAATCTACCAATTCTGCCTTCTTTTGCCAGCAAAAACAAAAGCAGTTTGCAAAGACTTAACCACTCAAGTTAAGACACACGTCTTCCTGTACATGCAGACTCTGATCCTCTCTGAGAATTGGACAGCAGTTCTGAGGGTATTATGACCACAGGGGGAGGGGGAATTCGGCACTGACAGCACAACTACACTCACATGGTTGTCCTAGACACAAAGCCTAATAGATTATCCTGTGTCTAGATGACAGAGGAATATAAACTGCATGAGAAACTATTGCCTGAGCCTAAATTAGCATGGAATCAGCTGGCTCCAACCCCTCACCACAAAAAAGTATTTTCAAATGACTTGATTTACCATTGACAAAAACTGTACAGCACAAGTGTGTAAATAAATCAAGTGAAATTATCACCTTATGATTATTTGCATTAAATACTTCCACTCATCTATTTCAATGATGAGTCATTTCTGAGTTTCACTTAGGGTGAAATAATATTGTCCTTTGATGTGGCAAATGTAGAGTGCAGAACTTTCAATATTGATGGAAATTTAGTCTGTTCAATCAACCTGTCAGATCTGGGGATCAAACCTGTGGGCAATGTCTAAATGNNATTTTATACCCTGACACGTAAAAAAAAAGTGCCTCAATGAATGTCTCTCTGACGGCCCGTTTTCTAATCCAAAGCACACTAATCCTAGCCTAATACTTATGCTCTGCAAAACTTGCAGTGAAAGTTGTTTTCTTTGTTGTTTTTTTCCCCAGCAAATGCCCAATCTAAACTTTACTAAATCCGTTTTTCAGACATGCTGAGAAACCAAAACTTGTTTCATATAGGGTAAGCCACAAACCCAGTCATATACCGGATAGATGCTACTCTGGCTCGAGATTAGTATGACACAGGATGGGAGTGTTACTTACAACACTAAAACGTAGATCTTTTATATGGTTCACATGGCGACAAGTTCTTGGCTTAACTGTGACAGTAAAGCAGATGAGACCTCTGTAGTCAAAATGTGTCACGTTTACCTCTTATTAGACAGCAAAGCTACACAAATCCATGCAGCCTCTCAAGTCTAGACCTTAATGAGCTTTCTCTTTTGGAGCTTGTAGAGTACCGTGTGAAGGTTCACATTCCTGACTCTGTCCAAACTCATAAGACCATAACCTGCTCACTGTGTGGTGCACTGCAGGGGTGCTTCATACCTCTCTAGTTATTTGGCCCCCAAGCCCATAATCGGGTCATAAAGCAATACCTAGGGTTTTTGGTCTAGTGCAAATCATTTGAGGCATTAATAAAAAAAAAAAAAATAGTGTAATATATAAGCTTTTCTTATATTTCTTAATCTCATACTTGCACAGGACGAGACATTGCTGCCTGATAAAAGTCCGTGACACTGATTGCAAGTACAAATACTAAAAAGGTGCCTTCTTTAAAAAATTAAAAAATAAAAAATAAGGCAAGAACGTTTATTGCTAGCCAATTAAAGACAGACTGACCTTATAAAGCTTATGATTAGTATCCATTTACAAAGTGCATTATTTAGAAAAGTATACTGCTGCGTGTATTAAGCATAGAAGGGGTTAAAAAAGGGCAACA
>JAPMNP010658108.1:0-11622 GCA_029874935.1 Atherina boyeri | reverse complement strand
GTTTTGCCAGGTGGACGCACTCCCCACAGTCACCATTTCCACCCCGGAGAGTTCCACGCTGGCAGCGCAGCCCCTTCCCAGGCTGAGCATCGGGCGGAAAACCCTGGTGGCAGCTGCTGTGGGGGTCATGCTGGTCCTGGTTCTGGTGGTCCTCATCCCTGTGCTGGTCAGCTCTGTTGGCACAGGCAACACAGACGACAGCGGGAGCCACTACGAGATGCTGGGCACCTGCCGCATGGTCTGTGACCCCTTCCCTAGCACGGGTACTGCTGGCACAGGTGTGCACTCAGGCACTGATACAGCAACCACAGGCTTTCTGGTGGACAACGAGGAAGATTTGAGTGATCACAGCATCGGCCCACCACTGCCTACATACAGTGTTCATGGTCCACAAGGTAAACCAGGACGGCCAGGCAAGCCTGGACCCCCAGGACCCCCTGGAGAGCCAGGTCCACCAGGACCAAGGGGACCACCGGGAGACGGTGTTGACATTGTTCGGACAGGGATTTTAGGGGCGGTTAGCACGACAACCTACAACACTACACCTCGGGTGGCATTTTATGCAGGACTACGAAACCCTCAAGAAGGTTACGATATACTACGCTTTGATGATGTGGTAACTAATATTGGTGGCAACTATGAGGGCGCAACTGGCAAATTCACCTGTAAGATCCCTGGCACCTACTTTTTCATCTACAATGTGCTGATGAGAGGAGGAGATGGCACCAGCATGTGGGCTGACCTGATCAAAAATGGGCTGGTGGGTGACACTTTCAATGCAAATTCATTTCTTTTTTTACATTTAGGGACTTTTTACTTCAGGGACTTTACATTCAATTAGCCGACGTAGGACTAAGTGACACTAAGTGGGCAAAGTGAGGGGTATTTAGTATGTTTTTCAATGGTACATCAACATGTGAAATAGGGAAGTTGGGTATTGAATCAACAACCTTCCAAGTGAAGATTGATCACTTCACCTCCTGAGCTGCAGCCTTCCTCGGGTTTCATGACTTAATGCTGGATCAAAGAAACAGTGTAGTTTTCTGTAAATACAAGCAGATAACAATGATCCATTTCTGATTCACACAGTGGGATGAACTCACATTAAACTCATCAGGAAGCAGTGTAACAGTGTGCAGGCAGTCTATAATGACTATTCATATATTTTAGCTCTAACTTGGGCTGGTGTTATAGCTTGGCATAATGACTATTCACAGTGACATGCTGCCAGATTGCATATCTGTGCATATTACACATCCAGTGATGTACACGTTGACATGAGTGGAAGGAGCGCAGCACTATCTCTGCACTGCACACATCAAAATACAGCCTGAGGTTGTAAATAGTTCAAAGCTGTTGCCCTTTGAAATACAACAAACTTCATTGAATCATGATGTGCTTGCACATGTTATCAGGGTGCCTGTCAGGCCAAAGCGTTTAAATATCGATTTTTGACATTTGCTATATTTGTGGAACATTTATAAGTGTCCTCAATGCTCCGGGCCATGACACGGATCAAACAACATGTACATCTGAGCCTCAGCATTTTGTTGCAAATGTCTGAGCCAGTCTGCACCTGGGTGTACAGACTGGACACAATAACACAAGCACCCGTACATCCTAATGCCATCAAGCCACATTCAAATTATTATGAATATGAAGCTGATTATTTTCAGTTTTAGAGATGAATTGCATGCTCCTTTATGTTGCCGTAGTTTTTTGTGTATTACACAGCACTGCCATGTAGCAAACTGCATGCACTTCAACCAAGTGAATGAGGAAGATGCAAAACACACACAAAAAAACAGTTTACTGTCATATTTGATTTCATCACATTGTAAGGTGTTTATCTGATTTTCTTCCCCCTAAGGAGCAAGATACCTTACAGAGATAGAAAAAAAAAGAAAAACAACAAGAGCAAGTCCTAAAAATATCCTTATCTTTCTCTACACAAACACATGCCATAAATGGCACATGAGTTTGTTAATACTATTTACTGTTATTGTATGCTTGATGGCTTTCATATTTGGAGATCAGCATCACCTGTAGGCATATGAATACTTTTTTTTAGCAAAAATTCTCTTTTGAAAGAAAACTCCTGCTGCTCCACAGCAAACAGATGCTTTTTTTCTCCACAAAAAGAAGTTTTTGTTGTCGCTATTTGCTTACATGTTGGAAATTTATTGAAAAATAATCCTAAAAGATCTATTTATTTTACAACTAAATGTTTGTGCTTTCTATATTTGTAACCTTATTTGACTCCAACTAACGCTGTAACCATTAGAGACACCGAAGAGACAAAAGGAGGAGAAAAGAGGGAAAATCTAACAGAAAGGATTGTTTTGGGCTCTAGTCCAATGGTTCCCAAACTGGGGGTTGGGACCCCTATGGGGGTTGCCAGATAATTTCAGGGGGTTGCTAGATCATTATAAATAAATATAATCTTACATCTATCAAATAAATTTGTAATTTTTATTAGGGCTGTCAAAATTAACACATTATTGCGGAGAGCTTTACCGTTGCCATATTAACCCTTTTACACCACATGTTTTGATGGAGTTACGGTATTAAAAAAAAGTTTATCGTTTTGTGCCGCCGGCAAAACATCTGGTCATAAAGCTTTGAAAATCTGAATTTGGCTTTACATTGGTGAGAGAAGCTGATTTTGGGCATGTAGATGCCTTGTCACAGCGGAAAACCCAATCCTCTAAAATAGATTATTCATGAAGATTTTAACCGCTATCCAGCCTTATATTTAGAGGATGCTGCACGATGACCCATCAGATGTATTACACAATTAACCACTCATTTGTCGCGGGGTGGGGGTCACAGACAAAAATGTTTATTGTCTTTGGGGTTGTGGCTCAAAAAGTTTAAAAACCACTGTTCTAGTCTACAGCACTAACTTTACAAGTCTGCCAAACTTTAATGGAGGATTGAAACACCTCATCAAACACATCATAATATTTCCCCTCATCTGGTGTTTGATGGAGGTGATGGAGAACACTCTTAGGTATATAAACCTTAAATCTCCAAAAGGTCTTCAAATAGAGTTGGGATCTGGGGATTGTGAGGGTCCTAGCATGGGATTCACCTTGTTGTTATGCTTATCAAGCTATTCAGTGACCACTCATGTCTGATGGATGGGAGCACTGGAAGAGACCACTCCCACTGGGAAGACATGCTGCACCAGAACTAATTCGATACATTTTCAACTAGCCTTACCTCTAAAGGGATAGGAGGGCTGAAACTTTTAATGTTTTAATATTGTGTATTTAAGTCCTCATTAACATGTCCCTCCCTGCATGTCTCAAATCAAATCAAAGTTTATTTATATAGCATCTTTCAACAACGCTCAGGTTGACCAAAGTGCTTTACAACTGTGAAAAACTCTCAAAACAGACAATACAGAACAATACAGAGCAAGAATCATCAGAAAGGGACAAAGTCAAAAACATGCCAAAAGCATTTAGCAACAACAAAATTATTAAAAGGAATATAAAACACCTTACGACAAGATATCAAAGTGCCAAAAATCAAAAAGCCTGTTTAAATAAATGGGTTTTGAGTTTGGCTTTGAACAGCGGCAGGTCAGTGATGGAGCGTAACTCTTGGGGAAGATTATTCCACAAAGTTGGACCTGCCACTGAAAAAGACCGGTCCCCCCCATTGCTTGTATCTGGATCGAGGCACCTCCAGCAGATGTTGACCAGCATAACATAAAGCTCTTCTGGCCTGGTGGGCTTTTAGAAGCTCAGACAGATAAGACCGCGCAAGACCATTCAGGGCTTTAAAAAACAAGCAGCAGCAGCTTAAACTGTATTCTGAACCGAACAGGGAGCCAGTGCCTCCTCCTTTCTTTTTCTTTTTTTTTTAAAAAGGGAACTACCAGAGATGTGGCACATCTTTTAAATAAGGATCCATGAATATATTAGCCTAAAATTGGTATTGGTTGATATTCAGTTTCTTGATTGCGTTCAGCCTATTGGCAAATTTAAACTAACAGATGCGTATCTGGGACAGATATGTATCTGGTGTATGTTGGTTGTGTTGCATTGACAACTATAAAATATAAAAACTGACTATAGTTATTCATATCAAACTGCCTTCTATTTGCTTAATTAGTTAATGCAGGGTTACGGGATGAGCTGGTGCCTATCCCGCCAGCTATGTCATTGCTTTTCCAGCTTTAACAGGATGATTGGCCAAATTATTGTATTTTACATCAGTATTGGCCCAGATATGGATATTTCATAATATTCCGTAGTAAGGACGTGCATTCGTTGAAGTAAAATCCATGGTAACGGTGGCAACAGAAATAGTAAAATTGATAAAGAGGTAAAGAGTTGATGACAGAAATGTTTACCCACTGAATATCACAGCTTATACACAATATCCATAATTATACGAACACTAGGAACAGTTTCACATGGTAATAATTATGTCATATCTATTGAATATAAAGGATCACTTCAGCAAAACAGGGCATTGTAATGTTTGACTGCTTTTATCTATCTTACTTCTCATGATCCACAATACTTAATGATTGTAATATTCATTGTCACGTAGTGTTTGTATGTCTGTGGTGGACATTGTTCTGCAAAAGCAGACCAGAGGAAGAAAGCAGGGAGAGCTCAGGCTGCATTTTCTCTAATGTCACATACATCCATCATCATGCTGTCATCTGTCCCTTAACCTTTCCTCTCAAACCCTACAGCCTCTTCACATACACTTAAAGTCCACTGGCATTAATTAGAGCACCATGTTCTTATTTTGGCTCAACAAACTTGTTGACACAGTCTGGTTGAAGCGTGAATTACGCTTTTGTGGTTGGTGTGGTAAAGCTGGAGCTTAACAACCAACATGGAAACCAAGATTATTAGACATTAGCTTAAGCTTAGAGGGGATATGTCTTCCGGTGGATAACTGTACATGCAGATGAGCTCCCGGGACTGGCAATGTGATTTGGGTGTGATGCTCCATAACGAACACCCTCTGTAATTACCCTGTGCTGACACAATGACACTTATATGCGGGAAAACATGACATTTTCAGTGCCTCTTCCAGAGAAAGGTGGATGAAAGATTAGAAAATGAGGGAAGAGGATAGTGTGCACCGCCATCCTTCCTCAAAGGCAGACTGACTCAAGCCCGACCCTTTCAGCTGAGTCATAAGATAAAAACAAGATATTCACCACAGGGGACACACTTACACAAAGTCAAACTCTCTAATTCAGTCCTCACTTGCAAATGTTTATTTTTTGTTGAAATGATATAACCAATTGTTGAATTTTGGCATTTGATAATTCTGTATGTTTTCACTGTTTCCAAATATCAACATTATGATATTTTGCAAATTATTATTATTTTTTTTATCATATATGAATCCATTGGCATCTAATTGTGATAACATCTTGCATCTTTGCGGATATGTAAGCTTAGTGAATATATTCAACAATTCTTATCTGTATATATTTTCAACAGCATTTTATATTTCTTCTCTTCCTTGGTTTTGCATGTGCCTGCCATATTCCAGGTTAGAGCCAGTTCCATTGCCCAAGACCAGGATCAGAGTTATGACTACGCCAGCAACAGTGTCATACTTCATTTGGATGCAGGCGATGAGGTTTTCATAAAATTGGATGGGGGCAAGGCTCACGGTGGCAACAGCAACAAATACAGCACCTTCTCAGGGTTCATCCTCTATGCCGACTGAAGACTGGACAGGACGGGGGCTCAGAGGTGAAAGATCACAGCTGGGAGACGTTTACTTTCTAACTTTCGCTTGGCATTCTTGCAGTGAGGTTAATGTTGCCCACAGCCACTGATCCACAGTCAGATTGTCTTTAAAGATGTTCAAGTAAGCCTTTAACAAAGTGATTCAAGCTGTGGATCTGTAGTTATCGGTAACAGTCCGCCTCCTCATTTATTCGATCCATTGTATGCTGGGTGCCTCTGTTGCTATTGTGATGGACACGAGCAATGTAACAGTGTCAGTCACTGCCATGTGTCATGCTGGGTTGCAGTAACAATTCTGACAGCAAAGAAGCCTCACCATCACTCCTGAGCTGTCATTTCAAATTCAAGTCTGGAGAACCCACAGTCGTGGTGACCACACTGTTTGTTAATGTGATTATGTTATATCATGCTGTTTGTATGATAAGATGTTGTGTGCATTAAGGATGAAAGAATTCTGTTTGATGAAATCTGTCATATATTGGACTTCAGAATGGCATTATGATGTTTAAATGGCAGCGTGTAACAAAAAGCTTCCAGTATGATGATATGGAAAAACAAGTCATTTCAGCCCATTATGTTTGGAATATTGTATGTGTATAAACTGTAAATTTGACATTGAATCTTTGTGTCTGAACACAGTCAAAGTGTGTCCATTCAGAAAATGTACCTGTTGCTAGGTAGCTGTATGATTTAATCATGTAATGTGCTTGTTTGTAACAAGTTATCAATTTGGTCGATGCATGCAACACTTGTTAAAATGTTCTGTGTGTTTCCACAAATGATAAATGGTGATTTAAAACAAAGTTTTAAAAGCTAGCTGTGGGCCGTGGGAGCGTTAATCACGGCTTTGGCTTGTGCTTTTTAATTAAAGCTTAGTTGTTTTTTTTTTGGCTTTTTAAAAATTTCTTCACATTATATATGGTGAGTGTCATTCACCTCTTCTGTTTCCTTGATCAGCTGTTCAGATCTCTCATTTTCCTGTGAAATCAGCCTTCAGCCCCACAAATGTTTCTCACAAGAGTGGTCTCGCTTGCGCAGCGAGGGGCAATCAACACAGAGGCTATCACAGCTGTGTTAAATGCCAAATGAAGCAGGAGATGATTGGGACTCACAATCAAAGGAGAGATGTGCTTTTTCTCCATAATGGGTGTGGAGACGGCGAGATATAGTGGGAGGAATTCGGGGGACGGGTGTTAGAACATATCATGACAAAGCTTAGATCCACGCTGCAAAGTAATCCAGGGCAAATTAGGCTCTGCTGTGACTGCGACACAAGTGTCAGAGACAAGAAAACAGCTTCTAGGCACAAACTGTTAAAACTGTCTGATTTCTCAAGTGCTTCCTTGACATTATGAAATTCTTTGGACACGATTCACCTTTGACACGAGCAGCCAAACTGTCTATTCTATAGTTTGAAGCATGAAGTCGAAAGTTCAAGAATAAAAGTTACATGGACACCAAGACATGCAAATATGGAGGCAGGCTTGGTTAATGAACTTAAAACAAGTGAACACCAGTCCAGCGTATCATGTCGAAAGGTCACTTAAAGCTCAATTGAATGCTGCATTTTGTTGTGAGCTGTAAATGAAAAAGACAATATGCAGCAGATTGTGATGACTGCAAAACCAGATCGCTATCGGTTCTGTTAAGATTGTACAGATTGTACAAAATGAAATACTTTTTAACTGTTGCATGCAGTAAAACCAGGACGCCTTCTTGTCTCAACCTAAGCTTGTCTTTCGACAGCAAAATTCCTCCAGTCACAATTAAATTTGAGATTGTTTGCATGGACAGAGGTCGTCCGGACCATGGGGCTGCTGAGCCCTCACACAGGCTGTTTTCTCCTTGCAGGGTGTATGAGCACATCGTCACATTACAGTCTTCATGTCACAATGTCAAAGACAAACGCCCCCGGCCTGCGAGAAGCGGCTCTCTCTGCAGAGACCATTTGAAATTAACGTGGCTTGAGAGTCTGCAGCATCTGTACTTTTTCTGAAACATTAAACAACAGGCCAAGCAGGATTTGTTGTTTCAAAACCAATTGAGTAAAGGGGCGTGCTCCTGTCTCTCCCAGAACACAAAGCACTTTGGCACATTAACACCTCCTTTAGCCTTCCACCCATCCTTTTTTTAAAAACCATTTATTAAGGTCAAAGTCACACTTGCAACAGCTGTAAGCCTCTAATCATCTTTGGAAACCTTTGATTACAGCATGGAGTAATTCTCTTGGCAGGCCCCATCTTTGCCCCGTTCTGGAAAGCTGGGTGATCCTCACCCATGCTATTATGCCCGTGTAAGCATCACAAACGCCTCCTCCGGGGTGCTTGGTTTTGATGGTGACCTCAGCTGACCACCCCACTCGACAGGACACTGTGGAGAAAGTGTCATAATTTGCAATGAAACGGCATTTGGACTGTACACACCGCCTGAACCCTTGGCTAACGTTTCATCTCAACAAGTCAGAGATTTGAAGTTAAGCTTTCCTCTGAGGGGTGCTGTAAGCTTCTTTTTGTTTACCCAATCCTCTTCTCCTGGACTTGAGCTGTGCAGATATTTCTCCTCTTTTTTGCAGTACCTCTTTTCATCATGCATAAGTAGAGGGATTTGAAAGATTACGTCTCAACAGTAGACTTAATTTAAGGTAATCTCCAGCGTATGCAAACGTAACTAAAGGAAATTCTGATTCGTGCAGTCCCACCCACTCTTTATCAGGAAACAGGGATGGCTTTAGTCTGACATTTGCAGGGGCAAGTTGTTGAGGCGTGAGGCTTATCAGGCTACTGCAGAGTGTGCGTGCATGTTTTTGGGCCATGTGTGTAAATGTGTGGGTCAGTGTGGCTGTGTGTTCCTTCATGTCTTTGTGAGACAGGAGAGAGCCACCCCTGAAATATCTGAAGTGACGTTAATGAGTCCTTGCTGTTGTTATCTTGAGAATCTCCACTTAACTCACCGGGGGAGATCCAAATCGGAGATAGATGTTTTAACTGTCAAGCTAAATTGCCCTTCATGCTCATGCGCACTTCTTCCAAGAAAATGTGCAGCCACCTGCCCACATAGCGATGCATTGATGAATCTAGATGCGTAGGCATGTGCAAAATTATGTTCTCGCTGTAGGTTTTGATACAGCAGCTCCAAAAATGTCTACTTCACTGCACAAAGGTTCTTTTAATGAATTATTTTGACAGTGCAAACTCTAAGCACACACAGTCTACAAACATCCTAGAGACATGGAGAGGCTGCACAGTGGATGTAATAAGAGAGCTGGGTAAGGGTAAGGCATGACCACTCATAAAGCGAGACATGAGTGGCAATCCTTTTGGCAGACGAGATATCCCACTTGATAAGTGAAAAACTTGACCTTGTTGTGTCACAGCGAAAGAAAGGTAATCACAACAGTAACTGTAATTCAGTATGTAGGATCACCGAAATCCCTGCCCAAGATTTCACGGTCATAGCTGTCAAGATATTTATTTCTCTAGTAGCAGAAACATTCTCAGCTTGCTCGTAAACTGCTGAAAGAAATCAGGGGATCATCAGTGTCTCTGAGAACAATGACAGCTTGTTTAAATTGCATGGCGATACATCATATCGGTGTTAAATTATTTAATGTGGATCAAAGTTCTCAACGGTGTTCTCGTCCAGTGGGCATGGCAGCAAAGCCTGCTTCTCAACACACTTTGGCTGCCAATAACTGATGACATTGAACAGAATCTCACCAGGTGTGAGGCCATTTTCTTCAGACGTGTCATGTCAGGGTCCACCTCAAGCCTGCGTACAGTATATCACAATAGATACTAAAAATAAACAACAAACAAAGGTTAGGCTGTGGTGGGGAACCTTGGTCCTCAAAGGCTGCAGTCCTTTAAGTTTTCTATGCAACCCAACATACCTGACTCAAATTAAATGGATCCAACAGCCTATGAAGCTCTGCACAGTGACTTATTAAATGAATCATGTGTGCTGGAGCAGGAAAACATAGAGATCTAGAGCCATAGAGCCAAGGTTCCCCACCACTGGGTTAAAGTTTCCATTAGCTGAACTCATTCCTGGAGGTACGATATGATCTGATAGACTTTTTGCCTCTCTGAAATATGAGATCAAGCTTGCAAATATATTCTCAGGAATATATTTTTTCAAGTGTCATCTTGCATGGCCAACAGAGGAGCATACAGGGAGTTTTCTGTTGACATGGAAACCTGGTATGAAAAATACATCAACACGGAATCAACTGAAAAGATGGAGCAAAACTTATTGATGAACAATTTAATAGGGTGATTAGATTCTGATGTGTCGTCTTGGTAGCAGTGTTGACATAGACAAAGGAAGGCGACAGGAAATGAGCCATGAGTCTAGACTTTGGTTGTGGATGAGCGGACTTAAGAGGTGGCAGACACTTCTTATTAGGATCCTCGGGCTTTGGAAGAAGTGGAGATGGGGAGGAAGCAGAGGTTGTTGAAGGAGAATGACAGAACTGAGGAGTGGTTTAAAGACCAGGAATCAAAGTGATAGGCTAAAAAAAAGTAGGTGGCAAGAAAACCATTGGACCAAGAAGTGATGACAGAATTAAGAGCAAGGTGAGTTTGACAGTATGAGAAAACTAAAGTGACAAAATTAAGCTAGATGAAAAGACGAATAGTTGCCCACATATATGTATATATATATCAGAGCTATATATATATATATATATAACAGATAGATATATATATATATCAGAGCTGGGCAACAATTAAAATTTTTTAGCGCAATTAATCGCATAAATGTCTGTGATTAATTGCATTGTTATGCGCAAAATGTCCTTTTCTTTTAAAAATACTGCTATATGACGAAAATGCAGCAACTTGGTTTCCAAACACTGAACAAATATAAGCAGCAGTTTTCTCTTTACACGGTAACAGCTAAAATCTTTCATATTAATCTTATCTTAAATGTTAATATGACAAAGAAGGATGACATTCTTAGGATTTACTAAAGTAGAAGTTAAAGGTAAGGCGGAAGATTTTCCTGAAATTCAGGAAAGAACCACCTTCTCCACTTTTAAAAAAAAGTGCATGCGCAACACTGGTCTTGTTTTTCTCTTCTGAGGCCTCTCTCTTCTTCTCATACACTTCAAAGACACTTTTCATGCACAGAAAGCGAAAACTGAGAGAGAGAGCATGTACGACAGTATTAGGTCAAATTCTCCAGAATGATTGACAATTAGGAGGACCAATCGTCTTGATGATCCACCCGGAAGTAAAACATTCTCTGCCATACCTTTAACAAGTCAGCAGGATTAATCTAAAGCTGTGAAGCTGCTTCCTATGAAACTCAAAGGAACGATATCGGATGAATTTCAGCATCAGGTGAACAGATAGAAAGCAGGATTAGAATCTCAGAGCTTATAGATGTGAGGTGAGACAAATCTTCGCAAAATTATCTCCATCCTTGCACCTTTAGTTGAATATTATCCAGATTTCTCTTGCCTATAAATTCTTTAACTTTGCATTCTTAGCTCGACTGTTTAGCCAAACTGGACACAGCTTTCATCTGATTTCTCTTTTTTTAATTTTTTAAAATATTTTTATCCCACGTTTTTTCCCATTTTTCCACCCAGTGCTCCTACCTATGTACAGTCCTGGGCATTGCTCTCCCTCGGCCAACCCCGGGAGGGCCCTGCCCTGAGCTCAAGCCTCCTTCTTTGATTGAGGAGTGAGCAGGCCCTTCTTTTCACCCGACGGGGCAGGGTTTCCTCGGCTGGACGTAGCGTGTGGAAGGATCACGTTATTCCGGCTGGATCCTCCCCACACCATTGGGCGCCCCGGCCGGCCGGGGGGAGGCAGTGTACAGCCCAGGACTGGTGCATGTTTTTGTGGGAGTAGCTCACATTAGCTACCCAAGGGAACAC
>JAPMNP010658090.1:0-13852 GCA_029874935.1 Atherina boyeri | reverse complement strand
AAAAGCTTTGCTAAGTCACTAAAAATGTAGTCCTATTATGCTGAGAGACACAGAAAGCTATGCCATATTACAGAGATACAGAATTAGGGGAAATGTTTCTACAGTAAGTTCCCAATCACATTGTTAAGTTGGTGAACACAGAAATAGCTTCAGATGTAGCTAAAAATGTATCCTAGCATCTTTTCATGCTAATTAAGCTAATGTTGGCGCTAAAACACTTTTGGGTTGAAAGAATACTTCTATAAATCATGTGGAAGATAGCCTATGTGAGGCAGTTGTGTTGAAAGTGGTTCACAGTTTTTAAGCATTTGATAACGCCAGATTTGGCCGGTCTGTGTTAACCAAATCTTGATTAAACAAAATACAAGTGGCCTTACATCTATCATTAGCCTCCTATTTTATTCGGTAAAACCATTGACTGTATAACTCATTCTGAAAATTTATGTTAACCCTTCTGTGGTATTATTGTCTTTCAATTTTTGCTATTACGTCTTTGTTGCTTGTAATTAAGGTAAAGTCAACATTTGTGAAGTAATGAACTGTTGTGTTGTTGGCTGTGTTTAAAAAAAAAAATTAAATCTGGGAGATAAAAACAAACGGCGCTGAAGGGAAAAGTTGGGTCTTCAGTGTTGTATTTAAATTCTAAAGAGAATGTGATGCATTCTACAACATCTGTCTGATAAAAAAAGGTGTTTATGGTGGCATTTGGTGTTGAAATGGTGGTGGCCCTGCTGTATGTCTAGGCTACTGACTTCTTTGCTTAGAGCCAAACATTTCTTCATGTATTCTTTGCTAATGTTAACCCATTTGGCCTTTAGTAGGCTACTGAAGAGTGAAAGGTGAAAATGTTTAACCAAAAAAAGGACGTTATACACAAGCATGGTCTGTTGTGCTAAAGTAAATCACTGTTTCACATGTAGCATTAGAAATTGGCATGTTTTAAAGTCATCTTTATTTATTATTTTACATTGAATAAACAGACACCTGGATTTTCCACAGTTGTGAATAATTTTGTTGTACAAGGCTTCTTTGTTTTTTGTTTTTCTTGGAACTTACTGTTGACAGTACCATATTTTATTTTTTTCTATGTTTGTTTTTAGGTTTTTTTAAATATGTGAATGTATAGAGCTCTGACCCCTGAGCATATTTATGTACACAAATAATTGATAATGTTTTGAGAATAAACACATTATGAATACTCTTAACTTGTGGACAATAAACATACATTTTAATCTTAGTTATAATATTTTGACATATGATGCCCATGTATTTGATCTAAATAGCCTACTACTGGAGAAAAGAAAATATGAAACGGTTTATGGTGAGCATTGGCTAGCTTGTTAGCATATTCACATTAGCTGTTTCATGTTGGCTACCTCGTGTTTTTCTTATGATGCTAAAAATAATCCAGCCAACTGTCCATTGTATGGACCAAATTTGTAGTCAACAGACCTACTGACATTGCTAAATTTGCAGCCTGTTGTTTGGCTGAAAATAACAATTTTGATATCAGCAATACCATGAAATACCATAGTCTAAGCAATTTAAAACAATAAATGTAAGAGAGATAAAACAGCACGTTCTCATAAACTATTGTATATGATAAAAATGTATCAAATTCGATTCAATATTTCTTTAATATGAAAAGGAAAATTACAATGCTTCAACATGAAATACAAATAAGAATTTATTTGAGAGGGTTATTGTATAAGGTCCTTTATGTGAAGAAGCCTCTGACTGAAGACACTCCATTGTTTAATCACTGCCATGGAGAAGATGTGAAGTGTTGTGCGTTCATATTCAGCCCTTATGTGTTCAAGAGCAGTCCTCAACACTGATCCTGCTCTCTTCATCAGCTTATTCAGTGGATGGCAGGCACAGATGCTGCTGCCACAGCACATGGCTTCAGATAAAAATGCACTCTTCAGCGTTAAAGAAGATATCTATGGGGCAGTGCGTGGGCATGCGTGGCGCAGTCGGTTGGGCACCCGCCCAATGTGCAGAGGCTATAAATCCTCGCTTACAGCCGGTCCAGGTTTGATTCCCAACCTGGGATCCTTTTTTGCATGTCATTCCCTGCTCTCTCTGACCCCTTTCCTGTCAAGCAACTTACATATAAAGGCCACTAGAGCCCAAAAATCCTCTAAAAAAAAAAAAAGATATGTATCACGCTTTGCTGCAAATGTTAAAGAGAACGTTTCAAATAGAAGAAGATGGTTAGAGAAAAAGCTGCAGTGCAAGATATGACGTGAACAGTGATTACATCTTGATGGGAGGAAATTCAAACACAGTTTGGCGAGATGGCAATTACATAAATGTATAAGAACACTTATAAAATTCAAGGAATGTCAAAGGAAATGCTAAACATGCCACCGCTGACATCTTGTACATTCTTTGTGCTTTGAGACTGCTGTCGCTTCTACTTATGTTTGGGCTCTGGATAAAAGACCAAAGCAGACCCATCTTCCATTACTAATGATGATCTTCAACATCAAAATTTTCAGTCTGACAAGGAATTTGATGTCTGTCCAGCCTCTAGCTGATATTGCACATCTGCAAGCGGTCAAAACAGGACTCATTCGAACTGTTCCAAGTGATGCGAGAGCGCTTAGAGAGATGCTTCACTGCACAAGATGACTCTTGAAAGGGACTCCAGTCAAATTCAAATCAGGCTCTATGATTTCTGAATATAGGTGCAGTTGCTGAACTGTGACAGCATGTCAAATGGCCAAAATGGTTCTTTGTACACAAGATATTAAATTCATATCCATTGTCACTAGTGTGAAATCACATAAAATATAAATAATTGCCTTTACTTTTTTTTATACTTGAAAATGTTGCAATGTCATATTGTCAGTCATTCAGAAGAAGAAAAAATATGTATAAAATATACACTCAGATATCACTGTGTTGGTGTTGCGTTATGAGACAGTGAAGCTAAAAAGCCTCTGCTGCTCTGTCAGGTGATTTTATGTGTGCGGCTGTGTCTGTATGAACGTGGACACTAGTTCCTGAAAAAAAAGGACTGCTGCGTTCACATTTCCTGATCCACAACCAGGAGTTACCATCTTATTGTTGACAGCTGAGAGAGAATAAGGAGTGCTTTATAAAGAAAGCAGGACAAGGCCGTATAAGCAACTATACCTGAGAAAATAAGCCCAAAAACCTGCTACCTGTGAATGAATATTTCCTGGCAACTTTACAAAAAACAAGTCAAAAGTAGTTTCTAACAAGCAGACTTGGCAACACTGCAGTGTACAATCTTCTGATGGCTACTTCCAGCTGGATTGTGTACCATGTTACAAAGCTCAAATCATCATCTTTGGGATGTGATGGAACTGAAGATAATCATCAGGGATATGGAACAAACTAATCTGCAGCAACTGTGTGATGCTATCATGTCAATATTGAACCAAATCTCTGAGGATTGTTTCAAACAGATTGTTGAATGTATGACACCAAAAATAAAGGCAGTTCTGATATTAAATCAAAATGCTCTTTTTAAAAAAAAAAAAAAAAATCAATTTTAAATGGATAAAAAAAATTCTCTAAAACATGTTTTCAGCTCATGGAATTAGTACACACAACTAATTTTTTCAGTTGACACTTTATTTAGACCAAGTAATGCTAAATCTGATTCAGAATCTTGAATACAAAAATACTATTTCAAACTGTTTCTGAAATTGTGATCACTATTCCACTGCTTTACCCTTATTGTATTGAACTGATGATGCAAATAGGCAGGTTAATTAAACAGAAGGCCACTTTGAATAAGATGCTGTCCATGCAAATAAGCAGGGATAATGGTTTGTAAGAGGTTTGTTTTTATGTAAATCTTCATCTACATCTCTCCACTACACTGGCATTAATCACACTCTGCTTGGAAACAGCAAATCACAAAGATACTTGTAAATTAAATTCAAAGTAGGCTTCTACTAATGCCCAAAAGTGTTCATCTTTAAAGTGATAATTGGGATTTTACTAAAAGCAGAGAATGATTTATGGTTACATTTCAGAAATAGATATTTACAGAATATTACTAAACATACCAGCCTAGCAATGAATATAATTCACTCACACAAAAGGTGTCAAAAGGGTACAATAATTATTCTTCTGTTCACAAAATAAACAAGGTTACATGTGACATCACGTCTTCAGAATTTGAGTGTTTTTTGTTAATGAAAAAAGGAAAAGTAACTCCATCAACTTATAGTGGAGAGACATATTTTGTTCCTTGCATCCTCATGCATAAGGTCAAACTGAACACAAGTGGTTGCTCTTGTATGTAACACGAATAAACTGTTAACAATCCATTTTGGCTGTTTGTTTTACATGGCCTGCCGTATGTTTTCCAAGCTCTTCTCAATGCTGTCAATCACCTCAACTGCAGCCTGCGGGATCCTGGTCCCTGGTCCGAAGATGGCGCACACACCGCTCTGATACAAGAATTCATAGTCCTGCACAAATACAGAGGAGGAATTACTACAACTATCCCTTGTAATGGATCAGTGTTTTGGAGACATACAGAATAAAAATGGTGCGGAAACTCTTAATCAGAGATCCTCCATCCTGGTCCTTTCAGACCGGTGACAGGCAGGTTTTGGAAGTTTCCCTGCTGCAGAGTCAGACTTGTGCAGAGCTTCATGTCAAGCTCTGGAACTCGTAAACCCTGAAAACCTGCAGGAAACCGGCCCTAGAGGACCAGAATCGAGGATCACTGATCTAAAATTTAATTTTCTTTTGTGAAGCACAACTTTCACAATAATGGGTCTTTGTCAACATGACGGCAGGATACAAAAATTTTCAGCAGTCATGCTGGAAGCTGAGCAATCACCCAGAGGAGCTGTAAGGGTCATTGATTTCAAGCCCCATCAACAGTGAACAGAGTCAAAGTCCTTAGTTTGTTTTCCACTTCACACCAACTTTCTACCAATTCACTGTACTGGAGTCATGAGTCATGACATTAAGCACACTTAAATGTACTAAACAAAACAGCATTACCATCAAACCCATCGGTGTTTGTTCTGAGATGTAGGAAAACAATAAAGTAAAAGAAAAAAAACAAGTAGTTTTGCTTTATTCGTTGAAAGAAAATTCTCCACTGTAAAATGGATTTTTAGAAGTTACCTTTGGTGGGATGACACCTCCACAGATGACCAGGATATCTGGCCTGTTAAGCTTCCGTAGTTCCTTAATGAGCTCTGGGACCAGGGTCCTGTGCCCTGCAGCAAGTGTGCTGACCCCTACGCAGTGAACATCTGCATCAACTGCTTGCTGGGCTACTTCGATGGGAGTCTGGTTGACAAAAAACACAAAATGTTAGAGAAAAAGAGCACACAAGTCAGATAAAAAAAAAATGTATAAACCAAATCAAACTTTATTTACTGTATATAGCACTTTTCATACAAAAGCAGTACAAAGTGCTTCACAGGATAAAAACAATGGTTGAATATATTAAAACCTTTACACACCCAAGGAAAAAACATCCGAGTACAAGAACACATCTGATCATACTCTTTTCACACACATTATCACACTTACACAGCACACACACACGACCCAAACCACCCCCACCCCTCTGCACAAACATAAACTCTGACTTCTAGTTTCAGTCTCTTTAACAGAAACATCAATATATGATTTAACTGGAGATGAGCATCTGTAGGTTGCTCATCTCAACTAAAAAATCCGACTTTGAGTCTGGCTCAGCCCTGATGTGAGGAAACAATATCTTGGGGATCTGTCCATACCAGGAACCACCCCACCAATGACCACAGGGGGTATCACTACATGAACCACCCAGATCAGGGCAGGCCGGGTCAATACCACTGCAAGAGGTGCAGTGTAGGACCCCCGGGCACTCAGACCAGGGAGGTCCCCGCCACAACAACCTAGTAGACCGAGTGAGCATGGCCCAAGGTATGGAAGATCCCCATGCGGAAAATGCTGGAGTTCAAAAGTTAAATAAGATGAAGACAGACCAAAAAACAATAAGAGCAATAAGGGTAAACATAAAATAATGAGTAGGCACATAAATAAGTACATAATTGAATAAGTAAAAACAGATAAATTAAATAGTAAACAATTAGACAAAAATAGATTAAAATAAAAATAAATTAATGAATAAGTAAACAATAATAAATACAAAATTCAGTTATAAGTTAAGCTAAGAAGGTAGGTTCTGAGCCTCTTTTAAAAACATCAACAGTCTCTGCAGCTTTGAGGTTCTCTGGCAGGCTGTTCCACAGACGAGGACCATAATGGTGGAACGAGGCCTCACCATAAGTCTCAGTTCGGATTTTTGGAACAACTAAAAGGCTGGTACCAGAGGACCTCAGGATCAGGTGAGGGCTCATATTATAAGCATTTTCAACATTAAAACACGTCATTAGCAACACTATAAACATCAAACTGCATAAAACGCCATGAAGAACATGTCGTAAAGTAAAGTACAGGTCCTTAGGAGCTGTGCTGTGAGCACAACACATGCTATCTTATTCTATGGTCCCACTGCCAGAGGATGTGCTGAACACCAGGCCATGTGATCAGTGGCTGAGAGCTTATGCCAACAAAGTGGAGCTGCAGGGCTTCATCCCTTCTATGTGCACATTGGAATATCAGCTGGGACTAATATCATTGTCTGTTATACAAACAGAGCGCATCAGTGGTCAGACCGCATTAAACTGGAATTCATTATTGTCGAATATCGTTATTATTGTTTTGTTTTTAGAAATCTTTAACAGAGCATAATAAATAAAATGACACTCACACTGTTTTTGCAGATCATTTCAACTCATCACAGCAAGAAATAGACGTGTGGCTCTTCTATGTTGTCAAGCCTACCTGAATGGATTCAATAAGAACCAAATGTTCTTATCTATTGATTTGTTTGTTGTCTGGTCTTCACCAACCAGTGGTGGGTTTTTTTCTGCTAAGAGCAGCTTCCAAATCCCCAATATTTGCAGTGATCGTTATTTTCAAATATTAAAAAAAGGAATATCAAAAATGTTATCTGAGACTAAAATGAAAAAGCTTTTATCTGAATGAGCATGGCCTATTTTCTTCTTTTTTTTTTTTTAAATATGAGCATGCATCAGTCACAATATTGTTTTTATCTACTCTCTGTATCTACCTCGATCTTACCTGAACTACCTCGCTGTGTTTCTTATTTTGATAAGGAATGACGGGTGTTTATCTGTTTGGACTCTCTTAGATATAAAGACTTCAACGAAATAGAAGCAGCGCTTATATCCATGAAATGTTATTTTATCATTTTTTAGCATCTTAGGGTTTTACACCAAAAGGTTACATCTACTCTGAATTCAGCTCAAACTGTAAACATTATGTTTCATGTTTTACAAATACTATAAACTATTCCACCTTCGCTCAAAGATTTTGTAATTTCATTTAGTTAGTTTGGTTGTTTGTTGGTATACAAAAAGTTACCAAGAGGTCTAAATCAAGATTTTACCTGGGGTTGGGAAACATTTTAACTTTGCAATCACTCAGCTTTTAATGTCAATCTTGATCCAGATTTTTTTTTCTAATTCAGTCTTGGGATGCTCTTCTTTATATAACTGCAATGATTCAGCCAGATCTGGGTACCATATCCAGTTCATAGGGAGGAATCCTGTTTGAGAAGTAGGGTCTCTGTCATTTTTGCCTCCCATATGAAACCTGCTTCTTATGGATTATGTTAAAATTTTGTCCTTTGTAAACACTGAGGCCCTTTTTCCACCAGCACTGGCCCTGAAATCATCAAGATAGGAGGGGCAGCAAATGGATGGAAAATTGGCTCTTGTGAAGTTCACTCAGCAAGCTTCATAGTGCACAATGACACTGAGTGAACACAGCATGTAATCCTTTTATGGCAAGTTGATAACAGATAGTCTTTGCTGCTATTCAGCGTGTTGTTTTCACTGGCTTAACAATGTTAAATATACTGCATATCCACAAAAAACTTCCCATAACTGAAAGGTAAAATGAAATGCTACGATCACCACGGCCTATTTTGCTGGACTTATTCTCCAGACATGATGCTGATATTCTCTGATGATCACATGTGCAAACAACTTGAGACACTCACCTGAAACAGTGGCCCAATGTCTACGTCAAAGCCCAAGTCGGCAAAACCTGTAGCGATGACTTTGGCACCTCTGTCATGGCCGTCCTGACCCATCTTTGCCACCAGGAGTCGAGGATTTCTGCCTTCATGGCTCTTAAAATCTGCAACTCTGATTTGTTTTTTTTTTGGAAGGTGATGAAAAAGATGACAAATGAGACTTGGCAAGTTAAGATATCAGCTTGTATTTTTTTTTTTTTATTTCTCAGTACCTATTATGAGCCAGGGAAATTTCTTCATGCTCTCCAAACTCGCTGCGGTAAGCACCGCTCACCATCCTGGTGCTGGCCTTGTGTTCACCAAACACTTTCTTCATGGCATCGGTAATTTCACCAACTGTGCATCTGAACAAAAGAGAAGAGAGAAACATTACTTATGTGTATACATTATCACAAGCTCAACCTCTTGGAGAGCATTAAGACAGGAAAGTTTTGTGTATCCTTTATCAGTCACGTCTAGAAATCACACATTTCAGGCTCTTCTAGCTGCTGGACAAACTGTTGCTCTCAAGTAGCCAATCATTTTAATTTATGCTGGGCCTTTCTTTTTAGAGCCATTACTGACATTTTGAGACATTGAGACATTAATCATGTTTCATTGGGAGGAATTGTATTTTTGGGTTTCCACAGAGAACATCAAGAAACAACAAACAAGACTATTGTTCAGAATATCAAGCATATGCTGTGTTAAAAATTAACTGTGCTGGTGATAAAAAAAAAAGTTTAGATTCCATCTAAAACATATGAGAAACTGAATTTTCACAGATGTAAGAAGGATTGAAAAGACTGTGGACTTTGTGTGAGGACTTTTGACCTGGCGCGTGCTGCCTCCACAGCCAGGCCCAGAAGGTTGCCCTCCCTGGTTTGGGCACACTCCTCAATGGCTTCCAGGCACTTCTTCGCTGCCTCTGGGTCACGACTCTCCTTTACCTAAAACATAAAAAAAATATATAGAGTTGTTATGCTTCTTGCTTTCATTCAGACTATACATGCATAGTGTTTTTAAGTATTTCAGCCAGTTAAATTACTTAAGACCCAATTTACAGCGAATACTGCGACAAACGGGAAAAAGCTTTGTTATAAGCTTCATTTGTGTCTGACAAGGCTGAAACTAATGAGTTATGTGGAGTTTTTGAACATTTCCATAAACAGTGGGAATGCAGTTGAGAAGGGGGATTTCGGAAAAAATTTGGAACAGAAATTACAGACATTTGTGTGTATGAATCATATACATCATGAGAAAAATTAATTAAAACAAGAGCATATTGCTTGACTACGAATTTGATTTACAGATAAAGTTTTTCCTCCTCTGATGGAGTTAAGTTCTGCAGTTCAGTCGTTGTGACCACAGCTTGCAGACATACAAACTCCTCTGAAATCAAAGCTAGTTGCAAACTAATAACTGTTCCATACTCCTCTTCTCTATACTCTATACTGAAAGTCACTTTGGAGCAAAGTGTTGGCCGAATCAAAGTAATGATGTAGTAATGACCAGTCTATGTTTACAAAATGGGGTCACTGTGTTTCTGTCCCTTTTGGAGTCAGGATTGCGGTCCGACAAGATGGAATCCTCTCCCCTATTCTTTTTAACATGTATGTTGATGAGCTCTCTGTCTGCCTGAATTCGTGTAACACTGGGTGTATGATAGGCAACACTTTAGTGAATCATATTATGTACACGGATGACCTTGTGGTCTCTTCAGTCCCAGCAGTGCTGGTCTCCAACAGCTTCTTAATGTTTGCTCTGACTATGGAGCTGTTCATGACATGGAATTTAAAACAGACAATAGTGCGATCATGATTTGCAGAACAAAGAAGGAAACATGTCTAATGTTTCCTCCTTTTAAATTGGCGAGAGTTTTGAGCAAATACAAGTATCTTGGGCATCTCATTACAGACAAGTTGAAAGATGACCTTAAAATTTACAGGCAAGGCCGTTCTTTATATGCTCAGGCAACTAGTTTGGTTCGCAAGTTTGGTGGATGCACAGATAGAGTGAAAGTTGCTTTGTTTAGAGCATACTGCACTCCTCTCTACACTGCCCATTTGTGGTCTAGTTACAGCAAAGCTAGCCTGCATAAACTCCAGGTAGCTTACAATGACGCGCTGAAAATTCTGCTGGTGTAGCACCAATGAGATGTTTGCGGTTGCAGGTGTTAATACACTGCAAGGCCACATTGAGAAATTGTATGTACAAATTTATATGTCGACTGAACAACTCAGAGAATTACATAATTATGGCCTTGACAAGCATCAAGTTTAGCACTACACGGTATAAGTCCAAGTTATGGAAGCATTGGTATAGTTGTCTCTTCTGAAGTTTTTAATTTTTTCATTTAGTCTCTTTTATATATTTATTGCATTGTGTGTATTGTCTTGTCTCTCATCTGGACCATTGAGTCTGTAATAAAGTGTACTATTATTATTAATGAAATACACACAAATAGCTATGTTTGTGTCTTGTTTGTGTCACTGCAGCTTCATAAATGCTGCACTCATCCCATTCACAGTAATATGGTACAGTAAGTAATTGAAAATAAAGCAGAAGAAAGACTTAAAAAGAGATGTACTGTGTGGTAAACAATATCATCTCATGAAACAGCACCATAACAAAATTAAGTTTCCTCTTGTGTCATGTAATATAGCTATTGGTGAGATCAAATATTATTCGTGGAGAATGAGGACTTGTGCTAACAGTACGTACAGCCAGGCAAAAAATAAAGAAATAATTTCAAACCACTGTCCTAAGTTCACATGAATCCCAGACCTGCTCGCGGCTCGTACCGGGGTCCCCAGACGCATCGCGGGACGCGGGTCTTTTCGACCCAGTAAGGGGACCACGAGGGTTAAGCATGAAATGATAAAAACGTTGAAGAAGCAGCTCAGAAAGCACAACAGTTACTTCTGTCTTATCTCTCTTCTCGTTGGTGAAAACAAATGTAGGGTTTTTTTTTGTCAACCAACTTGTTGATTTTTGTCTCAGGCCAGACATCAAATTAATAACAATAAAACATTTTAATCGAATGGGACATACCAATCCTGTGTGCAGTCAGCATTACCTGATGTGACAGTCCGCTGGAACAATGGTACACAGATTAAACAGTAAAGCAGCATATACGGCTTCTGACCTGATTTTTAACAGGGTTTCTAAATCCTTTTATTCCAAGCATGCAACTCAGAGGACAGGCTGTCCAGTTCTGGCCATGCAGCGTGTAATTTCTCTCCCTGTTCACAAGCTATTCTTTAAAATGATTGACATTTCATTGCCCATTGACCCTCTAATGAAGGCACTGAGCCTGAGAGCAAGCTGATAACATTCTCTCCTCAGTTTGCCCACAGTGTGAATGACTGTGTACCTGACTGCAGTGTCACTTCAATAGATGATCATTGCATAAGTATTTTGTATATAAAGAGAAAAAAATAAACTTTACAAAATGACTTGTTCATTCAGATCTTCATCTAGTTTACATAGCATATACATGATAGTTGTGGAAATGTTGGTTGGAAAACAGACCAATTTCGTTCATATATGATACACAAACACACACAAAAAGGTTTCTGGTTTAGGAAACTAGTTTTTCTCAAATTAGTTTGTTGCTTTTTGTGATTTTCAGCACTGTTGAATTATTTGTTAGTGTACAAACTTTGAAATTTAAGGACTCAGTTTTTCTGAAGAAGATTTTTTTTTTTAATATAGGTTTTCTGTATGGATGATCTTTTGCAGGTGTGGACTTGTCACAGACATTTCTGTGACAACAAAATGTGGAAAACTGTGTTAATGAGTTAAAAATTGGATATAAAAGCTGGCAGAATCATGAGAAACAGATAACAGTAGGATAACAAAGGCAGGGTTTAGCTTTGGTTTGTTTTACAGAAGCCAAGTTTACAAGGAGACAAGCATTTGGATTAAAAGCTTGATCACAATAAAAAAGCCTCATGTAAACATACTAATTGGAATATTCTTATTCAACCACACTCACTCAAGACGAGTGGGATATGCCAAACCTGAAATTCGGCAAGAAGTTATCCTTCCTGCACATGCCTATTATGTCAGCTGGGTTTCAACATAACATAGTCCTGTACTTTACGGTGTGGTTTACCAGTTCTCCTCACAATTTCTATCTAATGGACAATAGAATATAGCTTCTCATCATTGTTCCTTCCTGGTCTGACACCTTTCCGGCTGAACATAACAAGGCTGGGGTCTGTCATGTTTTGGATTTACTTTATTGATGGTTAAACTTGTCCTGGCGTTACTCTTCCCCTTTCTGCTAAATCACTACTCTGTGTGTTTATTCCAATTAAAGTGTACAAAACTTTGATACTAAAAGTGAATGTTAATCTAGTTGTTTGTTATATTTCCTCCACGTTCAGTCACAATGCTTGTTGATCTGTACAACGGTATCTGGCTGCTTTAAGTAGTGAAATCTTTCCAACACCACTGCAACACTGACCTTCTTTAGTTTATCGATCTGTTTCTGACGAACGATGGTGTTATCTATGGCCAGGACATCCACAGTTTCCTCAGTCTCCAAGCGGTACTTGTTCACCCCAACAATGACTTCTGATCCTGAAAATGTGAAGCAGAAACAGCATTCAGAATCGAGAAGTCCAGTCTGCGTTATGTGGTTGGTGTTAGATCGGTTCTGCTGGTTAGCTGTGTCGGACTAAACCCAAAGAAATACTGTGACAGAAAAAAGGAGACATGGCAATGAACAAAAAATCACTTTCATTATGAGATCTGATTTTGTGTTGTATACCTAAGCAACAGCCTCCCATTGCTTTAGTTTTCAAAAGGAACATTTAAGCAACAATGTGTATAAAGAGCTATGGAGACATTAAGTAATTGTTTGCAGAACGGATGCTGAAATGTTTGTAAAAAAAAAAAAAACATGAATGTAGCTGTTTGAATCTGCTTATATCTTCACTAGAACATCTTCCTTACAAATTCAAAATCCCAGACAAATCAAAACAGAGCATTTGCATTCCATGCCTCAGACAGTTGGCACAGATGGTAGCTGCTGAGAGTTTTTCAGCAATATTTATGGTTTCCTGATTATATCTTATCAAAGCAAGCAGTAGCTGCATCATGATCATCTGCAATGTTTTTTGTTCCTCAAACCACAGGAACTTACACCTGCCCGACGCAGTCTTTGTGGTACAATTTCCTTTTCAAATAATTAGAAAAATAGTCTTTTGTGTCTCTTTATTCACCGAAGAAGAGAATGGCAGCACAATTTAACCTTAACATTGGTTAGAGGAATTTAAAGCCCACCAGAAGAGAAAACACCTTTAAGGAGATATGTGGTAGAGAAATGCAATGAATTTCAATGAGAGATGGTATCAGGGGGATTTTGCACAATATGTAAAGGTTCAGCTCAGCAGCAATCACTACTGTCTTTATGAAACAGAAGTAAGCATATAGGCCAGATAGAAAGACAGAAACCTTAATCAATCTCCTTCACAATAACCATCCACGTCTAACCTGACAACAAAAACAGAAAGAGATACACATGATCCTAGTTTCAGCCTCTGATATCAGCCAGTTTTAGGTCCATTGCTGTTTATCTTATTTATTAATGACATCTGTGAAGTATCCAATGTTTTACAATTACTGTTATTTGCTGATGATACCACCATTTTCCTCTTTGGGAGAAATTTATTAGAGATAATGGGATGTATAGGAGAGGAAATGATTAAAGTGAGGGATTGGTTTATTGAAAATAAGTTA
>JAPMNP010658084.1:0-14206 GCA_029874935.1 Atherina boyeri | reverse complement strand
TTTATCATTTACATTTTATGTTTATCCTTCTGTACAGTTCATTATCATTTTCAGTTGTTGCTGCTGTTGCTGCTATCAAGTCCCACAGTCACGTCTTCACCATTGAAAAGTCACAAAGGTGATTAGCTCTCTCTCAAAAAAGCATATAGAATGATTAAATCAAACTAAGAAAGAGACCAAATAAAATCTAATCATATTTCAGAAACAATGCTGTTTGACTAAGAACACTTCCACCTCTCATTAACATACTTTCCTCCTTATCTGTATAAGTTATTTAATGTAGATAACATTTTAATTCAATGCAAGGCAATATCAGATTAGAGAGAAGAGTAACAGAACAGGAGAGAGAAACTAACGTTTTACTGTGAGTTTGTGCGATAAAAAAATTGTTTCAATTAAAGAATATTTACTGACCTTATTGATGAGTGTCATTGCAAACACCAGCAGCTCAGTGTCGACTCCATCTTTCTCCTCCAGGATCTCCATGACATTGGACCACAGTTTTGTACCTGATCACCAAAAGGTACGAATAACGAGACAAATTCCAAAACAAAAAAGCCTATATTTCAAGCTCTACATAGACCTACACATCAACAAAATCCATACCAATTCATCTGCTCATCTTATGACCGAAAATAAAATTCTATCTCCATCTGTGGGCATTAATAAAAGTCAAATATTAAGTCATCTCCAGAAGGAGAGCTGCAGTCCCAGCAGTCTTCCTCTTGAAAAGTGGCAGAGGAGAAACAAAGCAATATCGGCTTAATCTCTAATAAGAAACGAACACCTCGCTGCCTCAGACAGGAGTTCAAATACATCTCCTCATCAGGAGACTGGGGATCATGTTTAGTCTTCTTACGTAACCACAGAAGCGATGGGGTAAGACTGAGCTGAGACAGAGGGATACCTGACCCCTCCACACAGATGTCCAGCCCCCTGCTGTATGCCACAGCACAATGTTGAGCATTTAGACTGGCGGGTAACTGAAGCCTTCTGCAGGCAGGAGTTACAGCCTTTCTCAATAAGGCGTGATCCATGCATGGCTACGGAGCGGCTCAGGATAACTGATCCAATCACTCTCTCTCCATTTCACTGCTCGGATTGTACTGAACTGTAGATAATTAAAACTGATATGATGACAAATCCTGGAGGGTCTGCATTGATAGTGAGTGACATGTATAATTATGTGACTGAACACTGGTTTTACAGGAATATAAGGACAATTATTAATTGAATTTTCACATACACATAAAATGAATCTGGATACAAAAGTTCCTACTTGAATAGAGAGATATAATATTACATTTAATTCCCTCTGTATGCAAATATCATATATTCAAAATAAACTTTTTCTTTCTTACTACTGAGTTTTCTGCCTCTATATAAATCTTTTCAAGTCATTCTAGCAACATGGTTCTTCTAATCTTTTAGAGTTCTTACCTGTTTTGGTATCCACAGTGTTGACAGCCTTTATAAGCAGGGCAGCATTACTCTCCGTATACTCAACAAACACCAGTAGCAACTTTAGAGACGTCTTCACCACCAAACGAAACTATGACATAAAAAAGGGCATAAAACACACAATTTCCCCAGTAAACACAATATGTGGTTAAAAACAATGGATCTGCTAGAGCTTGTAATTCAAAATGATTCATGACACCAAATATAAGAGCTGCTTCCTGTCTGAAAAGTCTTGTGAGGTTTGATAAGAGTGTTTTATACTACTGACAGCTCACTGAACACACAGTACAAGTAACGCAGCATACAAATACCACAAGTGTAAAAACTGTTTTAAATCTCAATAATATAATTTTTAGGTGCTAAAACAGAGATATGTCTAAATATGGTAAAGTACAAAAGGCCCCCAAAAGGTTTAGAACAGTTTACACTGCCATAAAATGTGGAAAGGGGAGAGAAAAACATTTAGACTGCTAATGATACACAGCAGCTGAGAGTGAAAGTCGGCTTAGTATTAGGGATGATGAAACCATCAAAATGCATTCATCACTTGCACACATCTGGCACATCACTATAACTGAACAAGCAACATTCCCACCTATCATGATCAGACTGATCACTAACTATGGACATCCGCCATAAAGGATGATTGAGATAACAGTGTTCTCACTAAAAACAACAAAATAAGATGCCAAATGTTTTGTCAGTATTTACACATGAAGACAGTAGAGTATTTTGGAAGAACATAAAATGGCATAAAAGAGAAAGAGAGCCAAATGAAACTCCCTCATCTGCTGCAAACATGTTCAATTAATGTGACCACTAGAGGGCTGAAATGACCACACTGACAGGAGCTCCCTTAGATGTTGACAAAGTAGTAAATGATTTGGTCTGTTTTCCCAGAGCCCTGATGAAATTGCTGAGTTACTTTTACTGTATTTCTCTTGTGTGAGAATGAATGTGAATGTTCTTTACCTTTGATCCGACCAAGGTGTAAAGCCACTGCACTGTTTCATTGTGAGAAATGAGGCCGTTCATCCCATCCACATACAGCATTATCTGACCGAGAGCTGCAGAAAGAAATCAATAGATGCAGATTAAGGAAAGAAATTGGGAAAAACAAATGAGCTTTGGTTAATGTTCCTGCTTTTCCACTTTTCTTCTCTTTACTTGAAACAGTCTATTGGAGTTTTCCTCTCAAAGTAAAGCAGTAGGTGCTTAAATGTTGAATACGGAACAATTAAATAAAAAAGCTATATTTTTTAGAAAATAATACCTCCACGGGGCGTTAAGAGGGGTGCAGAATGAAAGTACAGCATTTACTTGAAAAATAATATTTGAATTACAATAAAAAAAAATACAAATTTTAACGGGCAATTTTAATGATAATGCAGTTGTGTTCACATCTATCAGCCAATAGCAGCCATCATTTCAGGTTGCCGAATACGGTCTCTATGTTCCAACAATTTGTTTGACACAGCTTGGCTGATACTGGGAAAAATGGTGCAGTCGGCAAGTAAAGCAGCTGCTTCAGAGCCTGGAGATATTATCATCCGTCTCAGAAGAGGAGAGACTGGAGGAGAAGAGCAGAAATTAGAGTATATCTAGGTGAAGCCTAAACTAGATGGACCCACATAGAAAACTTCCACGGTATCAAAATACATGCGGAAACGGCAACTTTCCTCCTGGATCGGTAAGCTAACTCACTGCTAACTTGGCTAACGTTAGCTGTCAGTTAGACTCCTCTATAATATATTCGTGACTGGACACGGTGCCGGCTGGTCACTTGACGTATTGGTAGCAAACCTGGTGACCAAGGGGCTGGAAATATCTTTGTATTGTTGTAACAACCAAGACACAGTAGATGTCGCTATCATGTTCATAACCCACATCCAACCTTTAATCCAAATGTTTTTTATGTGCAAAGCAGAGGTATCTTTGTGTCGTTATGGACACAAAACTAATTAATGAAATTAAATATCAATCCAAATCCTTCACAGCAAAGGACTGTTTGACTTGGTCTCCCACTTTATGACAAACCAAGTTGGATTTATGTTGAACAGATGAATCAACCCAGTATCTGTCAAAGTTAAAGAATCCCTCACTGTACTTTTAGGAAAGAGGACAACAACCTTCCTCCGTCCATATATGTCCATATATTTATGTAATGTCATCAGACATTACATAAATATTCCCAATAATAACAACTAATCAAAGAGCTACAAGCCTGATGGTCTCTCACCTGTTCATCTCAGAGGATGCGGCATCTGGGTTTTGCAATAATTCATCAGATAAATAATCAAGAAAATAAACAGAAAGACCAGAGCAGATAATGTTGCAGCACTGCTGGATCTTGCTTCTGGATGTGCTTTTCTGTGTATCATAGAATTTTAACATACATTTTGAGAATGAAGAAAGACTCTATACAACAACAACAACAACAACAACAACAACAACCGTTTTTCATGGTTTCCTGAAACCACTAGAGTACCTGGCATGTCTTCAGATTCTCAACATCTTTGAAAAATGCTATTGTTGAATTTCCCTCTTACTATAGATAACATTATACTTGCTTTTTAATGTTGTGCTCAAGTACAAAAGCATTTCCATTGTCTATGTCAGAACTATTCAACTCGGTCCTATGAGGGCCGCAGTCCTGCAGGTTTTCCATACATCCCTGCTCTAACACACCTGTCTCCAATTGAGTGATTGTGCAGAACTTTGTTGTCAGATCATTTTAATTTGAATCAGGTGTGTTTGAACAAGGTTGTATGGAAAACCTGCAGGACCGCGGCCCTCGTAGGTTCGAGTTGAATAGCCCTGGTCTATGTATTTTTCTTCTCCAGTGCTCTACACCTGTTACTTAAGGATTCCACTAGGGGGCATACCAGAGAACTGAAACTATACAGAACTTATAGGATTTTCAGAGCGCAAACAGAGCAAATAGAGACAATAAATGATGTTAGCGTCAATTAGATGTTGAGATCACAAAAAAAAAGCTGCAGCTGTAGAACTATAGATAGTATGAACAGCATTTGAAAGCTTTTCCAGCAACACTTGCTCCTTCACTGCAAAGGTCAACTACATATTTCATCTTATATGCACATAGTATGGATTTCAGAGGATGTGTGTGATTGACACTCCAAACAAAGACAGAAAATGTAGGGCAACTATCATCAACATAAAACCAAAAATTTAAAGTATATTCTTAGCCTTAGAAAGTGTTGAAATGTTCTTTTTTTTAAAGTCTTTTGCCCCTTGTCAAATTTTTTAAACATCCTGCCCTCGTCTCATCTCAGTCATCATTTTGCCTTCATCTTGGTTGTTTTAAAAAAAAATGTATATAGGTTTTACATTGCATTATGTCTTTATATATACATGTTGAAAAACAAAAGAAAACACATGCTCACTAATTCCTCAATTCAGTGGACAAAAGTTGGGGAAATATCTGGGCACTCAGCCACACTGGATGCTGACATGACTTCCATCTGTAACAGGATACATAAATAAAAACCTAATAAGAGCCAAGGGATCTCAATGGGGGGCAGCAAAAGTGAATGGCTTCTGTTAAAGAAGAAGGTGGGGGAAGGGTGACAAACTCCAGCGAGCGGGGTGGAATAAGACAAAAGCACCATTTCAATATTTGTGTAAAAAAAGTATTTTTCTTTTCAAAAAGCATCCACACACAAGAATCCACAGCAGGATGAGCTCAGTTTGAGCTCTCAGTAACTGTGGATGATACATTAGCTGACACAAAGAAAAAGGCAGGGGTACTGCTGAAGAGTCAGAGCACGAACACATTTAAAGTGGAACATTTTTGGCAGGACTGTTGCTTGCAAGGAATTATGGTTATGGAGTTATGGAGAGGGAACTTCCTTAATAAATCACTGCATTCTCGTTTTTATCAAACATGATCAAGTTCAGAGATATATCAGAGACTATGCTGCAAAGGACGGCATACCAGGTGCCTTCAAACTCGTTCATATAAATGTATATGAAAAAAAAGCAAAGCAGTGGAGTTTTGTTTCTATGCAACAACTCAATCAACAGACATACTGCATGCGCCTCGCAATGAGCACCATCTAATCTTCTCTTGCTGTGTTTAAAACTGTTTCTTATGACATGGGATGATGAAAGCTTGCAGTTTCTGTCATACGTTTTTCTCCACCTCTCCAGGAGGGCTTGAAAATGTGAATATGCTGTAGATAAGCCAAAATTCCCAGGTGCAGCGGCAGTGTGCATATTAAGCGCGAGTGCGTGTGGGTGGACACATGTCTGTGTGTGTGTGTGTGTGTGTGCATGCTGATGGCCAACTGCTGCAGCAGAGACAGTTCATCTTTTATCAATCAGGGTTAATTACTCATATCATGTCAGGCTAAAGGCTAAAGCATTCCTATCGGTCTTTCCCTGCTGCACGCTCTGAGCCATGTGTCACAGAGGTCTGCTGCAGGGACAACACAAACCACGACAGATCAAGTTTATAAAAGCAGACGAGAGAATGTCACGTCTCTGTAACTACCCTGCTTTGTACTGCACAGCTGCAGACAGATGTGTGACTACTGATGTCCGGATTCTGAGCTGGTTTACTGAATAAGCTGATTCTTTAGATACACACAAATACACAAACAGCTGCAGTCTTTGCTGAATGAGTAATGAGCTGCATGCTTCTTTTCACATTCATTAGGCTGACTTGCAATATCATCACTCTACAGACATTTACATCGTATGTGCACCTGTGTCGGCTGCCCGCTGAAGTGCTGCGTGGTTTTAAGGAATGTCTACTAAAAACAGGGGTGAGAAAACATAGGTGGCCTTAACAAAGCTTTTAAAAGTGCCACTGCACAACATGAATGCAGCTGCTGACAGGTGAGACGTTATCAGTCGGCCACAAAATGAAATAATTTTCTGATCACTCTGACATGTTATCGTAAGACAACATTTAAAACTCTTACCGACAGGAAATGGGTGGCTTTCTTGCATAAAAATTCCGCCAAGTAAAATAAAATCTAAATGAACGTCTGTATCATATGAGGATTTCATTTAGTGAGCACTTAAGTTACAGAAATACTTGACATTAAAACTGTTATAAACCACACCAGAAACCACACAATCATTACGTTTCTATGTTTATGAAAGCTGCTGCTTCATGAAATTACTCAATGCCATTAGTTGCTTATGTACAATTCAACGTGAAGGACCAGGAACTAGACCAGTGAACAGTTAGTGTAAAATGATACTGTAATGGTTTAAAATAAATTAAATTGGCCTTAATTATGGGGAAACTGAATAACAGAGTAAAGGATAATCTAATCACTCTTCAAACAATAATCTATAGCTTACTGCAGTTGGAGCTGATACACTTTGATTAAAATATTTGAAAATAAAAATCTGGGAGGCCAAATTATCTATTCATTGGAGACAGGCAATCATTAGACAAGTCAAACTTTCCCAGTATCCTATCTCAACAGTCATTGGTAACTCTGGGTTAATAAGTGGAGAATGTGAGTCTGAAAGGGACTCCCTCTACTTTAAGCACTGATCTGGAGCCAGAAATGTGGGCCTCAGTTCAAATAATCATGAGCAGCTTTACAATACCTCACACATAGCAACATTGCTAAGTCCCTTCTTATGTACAGTATGGCATGTAATGAGCTGGCATACAATTAGTTACCTTCAAAGCACAGTGGTTAGAAATGAGATCTAAGTCATTTCGTAAAACGAGATAAATCATTCTTAAAAGAAACTTGGAAATGTTCAATGAGCAACCTGGCATCTGTAAAGCACCCTCACGCTCAATGTCTTTCAGGAGATAACATTAATTTTCTTTAAGAGTAAATAGAACATTTGATTGATATGAAACTGCAGAAGGGAACCACAGACCTAGAGACTGGAGGAGACAGACCCAGACCCCATGTCTGAAACAGAATTCTGAGAGAACTACAAACTTAAACAACTAAGGGCTGGTGGAAGTGTTTCTACAGGGCCTCTCCCTCTCATAAACCACAGCAATTATCTTCCACAGCCCCAGGAATGTGCAGGAAGGGCTGCTCCGTGACCACTGCTGAGGTGAGAAGCGCTCTGAGGTCTGGGAGGCAGCACCAACAAAACTCAGCTGACTCAAACGTAGATCTTTAGAAGAAAAAAAAAATCTGAAAAAACCTAAGATCTTTATCTATAAAGATGTAAAGCATCGCAACAGCTCGATGTCTGAAAACCTTTCAACTCCCCTTGAACTTACCACTCTGCCCTTTCGGTTTCATTTACATTTTGGAATTTATCTTAACTGGGTCAGCCAAACTGTCTGTCAGTGAGCAACATTTATTTTACCAGGACTTTGGGTTAGGGGCCAAATCTTTTTCCCATAAAGTGCAACTTAGCCTCTTATCTTGTAGGGTGTGCATTAGCTGGTGCTGCACTTGCGTTTTAAAGTGGCATCCTGAACCTACATGAGCTGTATGTGCTGTACATGAATTTTGCTGCATTATGTTGGTGTATTTATGACTAGAATCCTAAGACTGAGAAGTAATAGATGTCAGTGTACTTTTGGGGTAAGGCGGTAGGTATGTGCAGTAAATAAGACTGATACCAAATGCTGACATGTAAAATTACTCCTCCTCACTAAATGTTAGTAAGTCATTTGAAATAAAAAAAAAACTTCTACTTTGAACCTCCATTTTCTACTGAATATGCAACATCACAGTAGAAAAATGTTAAAGCGGCAGTGGATTTCACATCCTGCCCTCTCAGTTTAGCTAATATTGGATACATATTAATATACCAACAGGGAAAAACATGACTAGTTGTTTGTGAAATAGCTCATTTGTAGTGCAAACCCCTGTGAAGTCTCAGCTCTCCTCTGCTCCACAGCATATTTTTTTAATGACTTGCCTCATAGAAGTATTAATTTTCAAAAGCACTGCAGTCAACTACATACTGTACAACAATAATAAAAACAAAACAAACAACAAAAAAACATGAATAGCTATATATAACAGCCTGTACCTTCAGATAAGCAAAAACATAAGCACACTCCACGTAAATATTACGTTGACTTCAGGGGTTGATAAAATGAAAGTTCAAGTTTCTGCTCCTCCAAATAATTAAGACATGTTAGACTAAATGTTAAATAATTAATAACATTAAGATAAATCGTTAATAATCAATAGAATAAGTATATATTACAAGTATATTATGTGTTTCATCTTTTTGTACCACAAGAAGCAAAGCTGAGTCAACACAGTCTAGTTTACCTCTGTGTTACGCAGATCCGGATGACTCTGCAGTATCAGACAGCGGCACAACTCGAAGAAATGTTTGCAGGCAACATAAATATATTATATGATTACTTTCGGATGATCTCCTGGCTTCTTATGTCCAACTGTCATAATTGGTGATACTGTAGAGGAAAACGGAGCTCGAGTCATAAAAAGAAGTAGCAAGTGCTTTTTTAAAGTGGATGTATGAGAACTTACTAAAAATCACAAACTATATAAAACACATGCAGTGTCACAAACTTCTCTGTGCAGAAACGGCAATACCTGCACTCTGTCATTTTTGCTATTGCATGTGGTTTGTGAGCTACATTGACAACGGATTCCTATACCATTGACTATGTAGAGGACTAGCGATGGTCACTTGGACACACGTATTGAAAAGTTGCAGACATTTAAAACACCCAATGAAAAGGAAATTCCGGTTCATGAGGCAGTTTGTGTCAATTAATCAAAACAAAGCCATGTGTGGATACATTATATATTAATTTGAGGATTCCAAAGGTTAGCTTCAAATTGCATAGTTAGATAAACAAGCGCAACATAATCAAATCAAATTGTGAGGCCAGCGAAGAGTCGCAGTTCTTTTATCGCTACTCAGTGTACTATCGGAAAACAGCATCAATCCCTTCTACCGACAGATATTTTACAAACTGCACCTTTAAAGGTTAAGTGAGCAGCATCTTAAAGCTTAAAACAGCAGTAATCAGCTGTATGTGCATAAATGTAAGTAAAATAGGGTAGTGATGCTCTTACAGTGCAGTCTCAGAATTTAGTGTCAAGAAGAAAAAGCAATGAAAATTTATTTCCTGATTATGTTAAAAGCTGAGCGATTTCCTTTTGTTACTGACTTTTCTCCGTTCTACATCCATGCCTCTGGCAAGGCCCTGATTTAGAGTCTGTGTGCCATAAAAAGGCAAGTTTACAACTCAGCTCTTACCGTATATGAACTGGATTAATACATGCTCGTGGGTTGCGTTCTATTTGTTAGTCTGCAAATCACCCAGCCCATTAGAGCCAGACAATCTGCCTCTGCCAGAGTAATTCCAGTCACTGTGCTGACTGCCAGACTTGCCTTGAGCCTCATAAAGTAAAACAACTGGGGGATACTTCCATTTTCAGACATGGATACATTTGCCAGCAGTTGACAAATTTTGGTGTGGGCCTAATCCCAAACAACTTCCCCCACCCCAGAGACAAACAAATAGACTTAATGGAACAATAGCATGAAGTAAGGTAAGATAGTGACTTCGCTATTTAGCTGAGCAAGCTCTACAGGCTTTGCAGGCCTGATGAACTGCAGTGCTAGGAATGGCAGACTATAGAGAACTACTGCAGTATCAAAAGGGAACATGGACCATTCTCTATACCCTTTCCCCCCCTGTGTACTTAATGGCTGATAGAGTAGAAAAGCTTCTGGACAAGATAAATTTAATAGGATAAAAAATACAAAGGACAATAAGCAGGTAGGCTTTTAGCCAAGCAGATGAGCTTTCTGTATCCCATCCAAATGGGAAAGACTTTGGCAAAAAGCAACTGCATGACATCCACCCACTTGTAAAGCAAGCTGAAAGATGAGCTGTGGTAAATTCTTACAGCTCTTAAGAGAGTAGTGATGTGATTTGTTGCGGTTCTTGCCACTCGCATGATTCAGTGACAAAAAACAGTGCACTCACAAGAAATCGACATAAAACCCACTCAAATGTTGAGGATTCCATTATGTCTCCTGGCATGTTACATTACAGCAAAAGATTTATTTTTCTTCCAAATTCTACTTTATATGTTTGAGATGACAAGGTCAGGGTTGATAAAGTGAGTGCTTGACAAATGAATGAAATCAAACACTCTTATAATACAACTGGCGTGCATACGGAATCCTGTAACAGTAAAACAGGCCTAGGGATGGGGTTGTAATTCCCAAGCCAGTGGGTTTGCTGAGGCTGAAAACATCTACAGATGTAGGGAGAAGAATAAGGGGGAGGCAGAATATAGGTCAGGCAGGTGGGGTTGAAATCGGTCCAGTTGCAAGCTGTCTGCTCATGTGAGAGCCAGAGGGGTCTCATACAGAGGGAGTGGGACATATCCTGCAGGAACAAGGCTCTCTGTTTTAGCAAAAACATTGCAATAGATCATGTTCATGTTGATAAAGGATACTGAAATGACAGATACTGTTCTTTTTTTCAGAACAGCATAGATCAGTGTATGGAGCATTTGTGTGTTTTAACATGGAACCAAATTTGTCAATTAGCTGGAAATTAGGTGATTTAATCTCCAGAGATGAAAATGCTGGAATTAAAAACAAAATGTTGCCAGTATAGCACAGAGGAGGGGGCTGAAATCATGCGTAACACTCATTTCCTAAATTTCCTCTGACAAAATGAAGTCATTCCTGTCGCCCTGAATGGGAAAATAGTCTGAAAGGTCATGTTATAAATGAAAATATAAACCTTGTAAACAACTAAGATAACTGTTTTGTGACGTGGTCCTCTCTTTGGATCATAGCAAATTCTCTTGTATGTGTAAACATGCTTGGCCAATAAATCTGATTCTGATTCTGATTCTGATTCTGATTTGGTTTATGGGTCTACCGACACTTTCATAAAGAAACAAACAAATGAACAAGCAAAGCAAAAATAAATAAATAAATAAGGCAAGAAATGATATGCCGAATATGTTGATGTAGACACAAGTACTTGTTCCACTTACATGAAGAAAACATTGAGTCTCCTGAAGTGGAATAAGGTCTTATAGTTCCAGGGTCATACATCTAATGCAATGCTTTCCAAATCTTGTCATTTAGTGGTTAAAAAAAAGTATTACGTCAATAAATGTGTAAAGCACACAAACAAGGTCACATTTTTGATAATTAGAGGTAGCAATGTCAGTGCTTTCTACTTTTAATCATAACCGACAGCTTACAGTGAACATTCATGACTCCACAGAGCATATCATTGGTTTTCATCCAGAGTTTTACAGACCTGGGCAGCAGGATCTATGGCTCACTCTCAAAAGCATGAGATTGGGTGGAAAGCATTCAGGTTTTCCCATGGGATCTCGTTACAAACCAGGAGTTCAGGTTTCTGTTGGTATGACAAGGGCTCTGCTGGAGAGGTTTTTCTCGTTCCAAACATAGTGCCAGTCCACATAGGTACATCAGCATAATTGAAAAAGCACGGCCTTATTTCCCCCTGAGAATCAGTGTCACATGATCAAAAAAGACAAGGATATGATTACTGCTATAAATCATGTATTTATATATTGATACGTTTACACAAAGCCACACTGCCTGGCCTAGACAGAATGGAATTGTTTATCCAGACGATGGGACATCGTAAAGGTTTCCCCTCTAGAACAGACGACCTATAACACAGCCAGACAACGCAATACACACTGTTTCCAAGAGGAGCTTCCAATGCTGCTGTTAACTCAACTATGCCTGGGTTTTCACTCAGAGCTCAGTAGTCAAAACAATGATCCAGATTCTAAATTAAGAGAACTAAAAAGCCCCTCTAGTATGTAATGGTATCCTGGAAAAATGTACTGTTTGGTTAGTAACACATGATCACATCTGTCTGAGCACATGGAACAGCAGGCCATAATATAAATGTGCCTCAATTATTATCATGCAATAGTTCACACAGCTATGAAATAATAGAAATATTTAAACTCAAATTATTCCAGTTGTGGTTGTTTTCATCTCAGCGTAGTGGAGGTGGGGGTGCTTGCAGCAGCTAACAGCAGCTGGATCAACTACAAAGTAGAGGCGAATGAGTGAAAATGGCTGCTATTGTGTTTGTTTACGGTAAACTTTTGGATTGCGCAAAGTCTTGGCATTAGATGAAATGCAAAGCACAGATGTGTCACTCCTCTGCCTCGCCGATCAGGCCACATGTACAATTTAAAGCCCCGGCACAGACAAACACTTTAGGGACTACCAGCAACTTCAACAAAAGCATCTTGTGTTTCAGGTGCACTTGAATCTTTGTGAACACTGTTGGCCACTAAAGTTACTGCTGCGTGACACTAAAAGCTGGACTGAGCGCTGTATTGGGAGCAGTGTTCCAGGTCCCAGACAGTTTAAGAGGCAATGAAACACTTGACTTGAACACATCTCCTTTTCCCACTGCGGCCCACTGAGAACTTCCCTCTGGAAACCAGGAAGTTAAGGTGCTTCAACTTATGGCGTTATAACAGCCATGTCATCAGAAACAGGAGATCTTAAAACAGTAGCAGGAGAAAGAGAGTTACAGAGCTAGAAGGAAAGAGGAAGACAGGATGGGATAAAAGGGTAAAATGAAATATGGCCATAACTTATTTCACACAGTAATACTTTTGGACCGTTAACAACACAAGTCCTATCTGTAAAGCTATAAATTTGCAAAGTTTCTAAGTTATAGCATGTAAACCTATGTGCATGGAGCGTAATGCAGAGTGAGATGAGATATGGCCTCATGGGTATTAAGATAATTTATGTTACATGTTTTCCAAAAAATGTATCTGAGGTTGCTGTGAAAGGTGCAAAAAAGGACGATTTCTTTAAATCCCTGCAGATTAAATACTAAAGCTTCACTTCAAATTTGTTTCCACTGCAGCTTAGAGATGGCGAGTGTTTTGTCAACAACTGTGTGCAGACAGAACCGGCATGGCCTTTGGGAAGTGCACACAGAGAAAGTGTAGCTAAAAACACAGCTTATGGTGAGGAATGTCAACAGTAAGCATTTCAAAGGAGAGAATAATTGCTTCAAGTTGACTGTAACTGGTGTGTCTTTAATCTGCCCTTTCTGTTGAACGCTCCCGTTTTTACGGTCACCAATTAAACACGGTTGTTACTTTTGTTAGTATTCTTATTTTAAATTCTACAAATGGAACAAAGATTCAGGAAAACCTCGTGATTTGCTCTTCCAGCCCATCTCCTTGTTTTGCCCACGATAATTAGTACCATAAGGATCCTTCTCTTACCACAGTGAAAAACCTTGGGCTTAAACCGGGTTGACCCTTTGCACAAGCTGCTTTTATTTTAAGGCAGAGGAAGCACTTACTGTGCTGTCAACAGTGATGTGTTACTCTGCCAGCCTAGTGTATTTGATATCACTCACATAACTGGAATAGACAGAGTGGCATACAGGCATTTCTAAGAGTAGACACAATAAAAGAAATACACACTTTGCTATGGTGTCTCAGCAGTTCCAGCTTCACTCTAATGGTGGACTTAATGACTCTATTGTATATAATGTTCATTATGCATTTAATAAGGTTTAATGCAACATTTTTCATGATTTGCTCCTCAAAATACATGGAGCATGGCAAAGTTAAAGACTTTTAATCTTGATTTTCACTTTGTTATCATCAGCAAAGTCTTTCATTTAGGAAAAAATAGCCCCTAAATATGCCCTACCAGCACTTTAAAGGGATAGTTCACATATTTAAGACATGAAGTTGTATGCAATCCTTACCAGCAGTATAGTGCATACACATTG
>JAPMNP010658052.1:0-10798 GCA_029874935.1 Atherina boyeri | reverse complement strand
CAGTTGCTAATGGCTAATGTTGTCTTAAAGGCGTGGCCAGGGAGGGAGCTGTGACTCAAGTAGGCTGGTCTTGTGCATTTGCTTTATTTAAAAACTCTCTAATGATCTCTGCTTTCTGAATTGCCACAAACATATTTTATATACCACCTTTAAAACATCAGATCATCCTGACAGTGAATCTGCTGCAGTACCATGACCAACCAGCAGATGGAGACACTGTTCAAAGAGATACAGAGTGTAGAAAGAAAACATGGCATAAGACGGTGAATCACCTGAAGAGGTCAACTTCATGGATGGTTGGGAGTACGATGGACACCAGACTGTCACTCTACAAGGCAGATACACTTCCTCAGCTTTATAATTCACATTACGTTGGATGTATAGTTACTGAAAATGTGAAAATGTGAAATACGCCAGGTACTGAAACAATAGCACCAGGTGTAAATTGTTTTGTTTGTTTTACCTGAGCAGACTGGACTAACTGGGAGGTTCCTGGTTTGTCGTAACAGGTTGGGATGCGAACCTGCAACAAATCAGCGAACAAATTGACATAATTTCTTCAGTGCCTGTGCTTGGGAAATAGAAGTTGGTCGGTAATGTACACGTCATGACTGGTTTTGTTTAAATTTGTCCTTAAACACAAGAAAACAGGCCCCAAAATCTGTGTTTTTAGGCATCAGACTCATTTTTATGTACTCTATAGTATAACAAAAATGTAATGGATACATTACAATGTAATATAATAGGTGAATTGTCTTTGACTCATTGAAGATTCACAAAGATATTAAGACTCGCAAACACCCAAACCAATTATCATGATCTTATATCAATACAAGTATTTAACTGCAGTCTTATAGAGTCTGATGTATGTTTAAAAGAAATAATACATCTCAGACCCTTTTACACAGAGAATAGTGACTCTTGGTTTGTCAGAGATGTAATGGAGCAGTTGTTAATATCCTACAGTACACCTGTTTTTAACCTGCTGTGACAAGTTCACATGTAGTGTAAGTTGGTCTCCAAAACAAAAAACATGAGCATGTACCTTGATGACAACGCCCATTATAGGCAGGGTGAGGATTCGTCCAGGGTGAGGTGTTGGCCAGCGATCTATATCATTACAAGCTGTCAAAAAACACAGAGTGGTCACATAAAAGTTCAGTGTACAGGTTTCACCTTATCTTGACTTCTCGACTGTTTAAATCATAATCATCACTCAATAATCTTTTGTATTTTGGCAGTAAAATACAAGCTTTGCCTAAACACAGATAAAGACAGGTAATTAGACTGACCCGCCTCCAGGCAGGGCTCCTGTTTTTCAAAGTATTCTGGAGCCATGATCTTCAATAGTGAGTGGAAGAAGGTCACATAGGGCAGCTTACTGATCAGGACCAGAGACTGATCAAAGACACAAACACAGGGAAAAAAAAAAGAGTGTAATTTTCAAAAAATTTACATTAAAAAAAAACAAAACCAAAATAAATAAATCTTTTATTTCCATTTCACTATTTCATCTACATTTTTATAAACAAATTTACAATTTCCCTTAGGGTATTAATAAAGTATTTACATCCATTAATTCCCTTCATTGATTGTTTCATTACACAAACATGGATCACTCATGTTAGCATTGAGCTAACATGGCCCATTTCCTTTTTTCATTTATATCCATGCAAAAAACTGATCTTGATTATTTTTCTTCTGTCCTTTACATATATTAATCTATCTAGCTGCTGTATGTTCAGAGTGGGAAGTGGATCAGAGGAACATGGGATAGGACAGAGGTTGGAAATCACAATGGGGGAAAATGCAAATGAAAATGCTGACATCTGTAATAATGGATTTGGTGTATTTGCATCTCAATTGAACGATAGAATAAATGGAAATTATGGTCAGATAATGCAACCAACCACACATTCAATAATTCTTATTCTGCCAGACTGGCAGTATACAACATCATTAGTATATAATTGCAGTTCTGCCAATGAATTACTTACTCTTTCATTAATTTATTGTTGAGTCAGAAATCAGCAGAAAAACAATCTAAATGTCCCTTGTTTTGTCGAGTCCACTACAAATTTTTGCTTTACCTGTATATTGTTGAAACAAGTCAATGTGCATATCTCACATTGTCTAGTGGGTTGAAAAAAAAAATCTGAAATGTTTTTCTCTTAAATCTTAATCAAAAGGTAACTTTATAGTGATTTCTAAAGCTAAAAATAAAAACATACTGAAATTTCTTTGCAGTGAGAAAAGAGTATGAAGAAATTGCAAAGTTATACTGACTATAATAGTGTTTGTTTTTTTATTTTTGTTTTTAAATCATTTACAACAAATTAAATCAAAAAGACATATCATTTTTAGAAAATAATACATTGTATTCACTATTTCAGAGAAGTGGCTCCAGGCGTTGTAGATACATTCCAGTGAGAATAAATATTTTTTATTCAAGCAACGATCTAGTTGCTCTCGCAGTTTGACACTGACCTTCTGGAAGTATCCTCTCTTCAGAGATTTGTCTCGCACTTGGCGGAAATAAACATAACCGTAGAAATGGCCTTGTTCCCGCTGCAACACAGTCACACACATACACACACAATCAGTGAATTGTTTCATTTCTGTTGCAGAGGCTTCATGCACATACTGCTGCATAACAATGAGCCGAATCATTACAACTTACACAAGATGCATAACTTACTTAAAATGCCTTCAACAAAAACACAGTAGTATATTGTTACAGCTTTGTGCAAGTATGCTTCATAACCTTCAAACAAGGCGGCGCATCTCGATCTGTGGTTTCCAGGAAGCAGCCTAGAGACGATTTTCTGTTGGAACCTTGACGAAAGCGGAAGCAGAACTGTGTGTCACCAAGACAACCTGGGAAAACAGCAGGATGACAACGAGAACGTTAAAAACTATGCTGATGTATAAACAGTGACCTGACCCATGTTGTTACAGAAAATATCCAGTCAAGTGGAATCCCGAGCAAAAACATTTGGAATATGAATAAGTTACATCAACTTAACCAACAAGTTTACCCAAACAACACATTCTTTAGTCTCATATCTGACTACACATAAACACTGACAGTAAACGCATGACAGTTTAGTAAAAAAAAAAAAAAAGCCAAAGTATCTTCATTTCTCCCTTGCCGGTTGTATTTTTTAACCACGCCTCCATTTATAAAACATGAACTCAAATAAATGCTTCCTTTAATGGTTTCTGCCATCAAGTATTGTTTAAGTGTCCAAGTTTCAGCAATATTTCAATCTAATGCTACAAAAAGTCTGTATGATATATAGAAACTACTTTTCATTCAATTCATTTCATGATTGACAGCTGCTCTGAAAGTAGTCATGGAAACAGCTGTTCTGGAACTGTGCATAATAAATTCTTGTACCAGTGTTTTTATAGGATTATGTATTCATGGCGTAGCCTACATCACCTACAGACCAATATCTGGCACATCACAAAGCATTTCATAATGTTTTTAATTGCTTTTGTACAGTGGGAGAAAATTGTTTTGAGTCCAAGCTTTCTGCTACACCAGACACCACATCCAAGTATTAACTCAAGCTGTACTACAAATCAAATTCAACTCTGGTTAAATGCAACAGCAAAAATGGGATTTAATTCTAAAAAAAAGTATTCAAATCTGATTTAATTTAGAAAAGAACATCTAAGTTACATGAGTTTGAATAGAAGAAAGCAAGACTTCTTTTTGTTTTTAATTGGTTCTTGGAGTCAAGTTGTTCTCAATTCAAGCAGTTAGAATGACAGAAAGTGTCATAGAAACAAGTAGTAGAAAACTGAGAACTGCTTTTACTGAGTGCCAGTAAATTCATATGTCTTCCTGGTTCCTGATATTTGCACAAACAGGAAGAGGAAAAAGGAAAATAGGAAGTGCACAGTGAGTCATCGACCGGAATTCAACCCCAAAGTGATCCCTGCACATCTCCAAGCTGAGAGTGAGAGTGTGTGAGAAGAAAAAATAAGAGACCGATGAGCAGAGTTGAAGACAATCTAAACACAAACACCAGCACACACTGCGAGACTTCAAGGCATTCCATTTCACAGGACACACACACACACACACACACACTCCCAAGGACAAAGCCTCCATGACATCATGCAGTTGGGCTGCATTCATGACCACCCGGCCTGAAGGAGGCCAGAAAAAGCTGAAGCACATCTCTGCCTCAGTTTGACTGAATGATCAAGCTTCAAATTCCTTAATTTGGCTTTTTATTAAACTTTGTTTAAGTGCGCGAGATAGTGGATGAACGTGCGACCCTACCGGCATAGTCTGAAACATCTAGGACCTTGTTAATAAAACAGATGCAGAGAATGGATAAAAAAAAGCAGTCAATGGTATTCAGTTTATAACCACAGTAAGAAAAAGACTGTCAGAACAGTGGTTTTATGCTCATACATCACAAAATGCCTGACTTCTGTTAAAGTGCCAAAGGGATCCTGTTATATTCATCATGCAATCCTGATGCATTCAATTCATATTTGCCTGGACTGCAAGGCTTTCTTCTAACTGATGTGCAGATTATATAATGTCCAATGGGCCGGTAAAGTGAAAAATAAATCCTCAATAATAAAAATAGTTGGATCCTGATAATGCTTGCAAGGAAGAATATAGACTCAACTGCTTATCTACAAAAAAAAAAACCCTCTTACAAAGTTTAATCAACTGGCTGTTTCTATTGGACACATACATACACAAATTTTGTGTTGTGTTTGGAGATAGGGGCACTAATTATAAGCTTTGTCTTCTTTGTGCTCCTTTTCACTCATGTAAAACTCATGTAAAGCAATTACTGAAATAATGTGAAAAAGTATATGACATGACTGAAATGAATAAAGAATGAAATGAAATGAAATTTCCTTTTGGATCCTACTCCTGCCTCTGATTTAAACAGCCTCAGAATACAATGTCAGCACCTAAGCATCACAGTTATCGTCTCATTTTAGAGCCAATGTGCTGGAGAGCAGATACAATTCATTTCTGAAATTCGAAAAGTGGATTAAAAACAAGCGTTGCCAACTGTAATCAAGACTTGGGGATGAATTATGGGACACAGAGATAAAGTAGGCTCCAGTTCTGCAGTTTAATATTTCTCTGACAAACACCTACGTTGCATTTTATATATAGCGGCTCTGAAAGCATTTTGTCCTAATCCTGTCTTCATACTAAGGGGAGCAAATTCCTCAGCTTCACTGCCTGCTGACTCACATCAACAAAAACACAGACCTAAAGGAAAACTCAGTCTTCACGCGTGATCCCTCTGCATCTTTTATCACATAAATGTGTGTGTGTGAATAAACAAAGTCTTTCACTCCATTTGTTCAACGCCAAGTAAACGTAAATACACTATAACTATAAATTGAGGGCAAATCCAGCGCTTCAATGATGGATAGGGCTTGTGAGTTCGAAAAAAAACACATAATGATAAAAGTTTTGGTTAGTACTTAGTAGTGGTCAAACTACTCCTTTGTATATATGTACACAGGGACTGTAGGTGCTCAGTGCAGACCCCAACGTTCCTGCTGTGCATTTTTTTTACTTGGTAGTAGGAAAGAAAAACAAAAACAAAAAGCCAGTAACTGAGCAATTCTGAAACATACAGAGCTCAAAAGCTGTCCAAGCCCCTGCTTGACGTGATGGCAGTATGCCACCAGCTAAATCGTTTGTTGACTATTTTGGTCGGTGACTTTGTCTGCGATAGGTCGGAATTCTCACGGCGGAACAAGTCTTACATTATGTGCAATGAACAATTGATACAGTTATTTAGTATTGAACGTGAGACTTCGCCGTGGCAGGCCGGGGGTGTGCACACAGTGGTGTCCATGTCATTAAATGCAACAAGCGGCATAAACATTTTCATACTTTCTCAGCACCTCGTGCTCGATCAGCTGTTCATTAAAAGTATCCGTTTAGCTTTGCATCAGCGGAAACACGGAAGCGACAACTTTTTGCTTCACGCTTTTGCACAATAACCACGCTCACCTCAAATATCCGACAAATCACACAATACTTCTTGTAGCCCCCACGAGAAGAAAGTTCTGCTCAGCTGGAGGGTCGAAAACAAGCAGCAAGATGTCTCCAATCAGGTCCGCGAGAACGAAGTGAAGTAATTTTGTTCTTGTAGCCTCGAGAACAAGAACAAAGTTCTTGCTTCTCGTGGAAGATGTAACAGGCTTAACAAGCTGAACCAGGACTTATCACCTTCTATAGTAGCAGATCCTCACATACTTATATGGCTGCCCCGTCTTTGCTTGTATATTGGGGCATGGACAGTCATCAAATTAAAAACCAAGGGTAATCTGCAACTTCAGCCAGATTTAAATAATAAATGACTATATAGAATAATCAGAAACATCATCTGGTGAAGACAAAGTCATAAATGCTGAACAGAGAACTTACCAGAGTTGGAGTCAGGAAAAGACAGGTAGCAGATGCTTGTTTTCTGAAAGAAAACAGATGAAAGTTTTAAACTTTTTTTCTGTTTCACTATAGCGCAAACTGAACAAAATTTAGAGAAAGTGTTCATCAAAATGTGAGAATTTTGTGTACATCATAAAACCCTTCTCATTTAGATGGACTCACCTCTTTCTCTGATAGTTTGGAATGATGAGGATAAATGACCTGGAAGACAAATTAAAAGTTACCACACAGCATCAACCCATTGTTTTATTACCTCAGGACTGATAACTTGGACATTTCATTATGCAACATCATTATAGTCTGCATTCGTCTCCTCTTAGATTTTTTTGCATCCATACGAAATTTTACATTTTGAGACTTTATTTTATATCGGGTAATCTGATTTTAATTTCAAGTAATGTGAAACTTCTTTTATGTTTAGTACTTGACATTGCTGACAATGTTCAAGTTGACACTAAGCTTACGACTTTTTTTAAATAGAAACATTATTAAAAGAAATTCAGAACCAAGCCATAACACCATAAGAAACAAAAATGTAAATAAATGATCAAGAAATAATGTAAGCTTTGATAATAAGTGGGAAGTGCATTTTACTCTCTCTATTATTGCTCTATAAATGAGCTTGAGGAAGATTGTTTATACAATCTGACGTTGTAAAATTAGCAAACTAATTAAGTTACCATGAACTTTGAAAATCCTATCCAAGAAATCAAACTGGCTGGTCTAATTCAAATTCCAACAACTTCAGTAGTCTTTGTGTTGCTCACTTCACTGAAGAAAATGAAACAGAAAGACATCCAGGCGTCAGAAACCATGGTGTTGCAAAAAATATAATGAGCAGAGTGCATACTAAGTACTATAGTAAAACAAGCCATCAGCTTGTTGATTAACTGTATATAAATTGTTAATGGGACAACAGGTGTTTGTTCTGATAGCGTTGGAAAGTTCAGTGGGATTCAAAACCGCCTGGAGTAGATGCCTGTCAGAAGTTTAAGTGCCTAAAGAATAACTCTGTGTGTCCTAAAGAGCAAAGAGTTACAAAACAATAAGCTTCCAAACGCAATTATAACCTTGGTGAGGCTGAGGCTGTTGTAACAGACTAAGTCCAGGGAAGGCCGCCTCAGCACCCATTCAGGATGAGCTATATTTGATGTTTAAGTTATTATCTTACAGAATAACATTAAGCGACTTAACCAGCGTTTGTGCAAAAATATATAATTTGTGTTGGGTCAAAGAACAGGCAAATCAGAACAAAATAAATAAATTAATAAAATAAAGAGAGAGGGATTTGTCTACTCTCGTCCAGGACATAGTCTGTGCCTTCAGCAGCTGCTAAGTTACACAGTGAGTTTTACATGACCCACGGTCCCCGGTGAATCATTCTACCTTACCTCCACCGCCTGACCAAGCTCCAGGTCAAACCCGACCACACAGATACAATGCAACCAGGCGGAGAAGCGGTCCCACGGCAGTAGGAGAGCATCCCCCGGCTCTTCGTCGCCCCCAGGCCCAGGGGGCAGAGTTATCTCCTCGGCCGGAGAGATGCTATTAGCGTCCTGATCGTCAAGATCCTCCGGCTCCTCGACCTGCTCCCCCAGCTCCTCTGAGCCCTGTAGAGCCATTGCTACGGCCCGACACAGACACGCAGATGCTCTGGAGAATGTTAACGGTTTTTATAACCAAGTTTACTGGTTTTTCTTGTCAGTATCCGAGTAGAACAACAACAGAAAGAAGACAGCAACACAACTAGCCACTCAGCTAGCACATAGCATCTCAGCTTCAGCGTGAGAACGTCCTGTTGATCAAACGTGCAACGTCATTACGTATAACAATCATTGGCTCGCCGTTTTCATGAGAAGCAAACTTTCAGACATTTCTACATAAGATTGATTAAAATACCATTTTTAATTTACATTATAGTTAAGATCCTGAATAAAAGACTACACAATTTCCCATTGTGCCATTACTTATAAATGTAATTTTAATCTCATTTGAGCCATAATGGCGAAGTAACTATAGTGAATGTACAGATTACAGTAATGGTTCCCAACTTGGGGTCCCCCAAAGAGCACCGGGGGTCCCAAGGCTTTGACTGTTCAGAACCAGTATGATTTAAATTAAGGCCATGTCCACACAGAGATGGGTTGAGGTGTATTTGCTCAAGTATTTTATCATATGGGTGTTTCATTCACATTGAAACCAGCTTTTTGTTAGTTGCATGAAGGGGGTTCCTCAGGGAAAATAGGTTGGGAACCAACAAAACAAAACTGTGACCAATTCAAAACCGCAATTAGCTTGTATGTATTGCATAGGTGTGAAAAGAAACATGAAAATTTTAAGTTTTAACTATTTAAATCCAAATCATAAGATATGTGGTCACAGTTTTGGGTTAAATGGCATTGTGTCCGCTAGACTAGTTACGATTCGGGACTTGGTTCAGTTGGGGGTTGCGAAATTCCTTTGGCTCGAGTTTGCTTTCATACAGCAAAAAAGCCTGACTTTTTGAATAGCATTTTGCTTCCTTACTGGGGAAAGCGCTGCACTAAGATTTACTGAAGAGTTAGACAAGAAAATTTGGCTCACTTGAAGTGGACAGATAGCTACGTTTCTAAGCAGACACAGTTGGTTTCTTTTTTTTCGCATCGAAGTTTGTTTGCATTCACATTCCCCAATCGAACCAGAGTTTCCAAGCAAACAAACTAGGATTTGAATCAGAAGGGCTGGTGTGAAAGCACCCTAAATCCATATTTACATTAATTCTGTAGTGGCACACTAGAAGGTTCTGTAGTCTGTTATTCTGGACCTCCATAATTTCACTTCACATCCACAAGGCCAAGTCGCATAGTTGAATGAATCATTTCTTCAATTACAGCCTACCTTTCAGTCTAAGTCAGGAACAAAGAAGTAAATCAGCTTAATCTAAATCCTTTAATAGCCCCATCACTGTGCAAACAGATGGATGAACCAAACTGGGATCCAAACTTAGGGAACACACACACCCTCTCTCTGGTAATGACATGAATCCACCTTTTCTTTTTTATAAACAAAGAATACAAACAAGTTATTTCTTCAAATGCACCTTATTTCAGTTTGAAAAAATAGCCAATGATGTGTTAACTATATTGCCTTTATTATCTGTATGGTTAATAGTTTTTATTTTAACTCATTAAAGAAAACATTTTATAAAATTATCTAAATGACAGAATACATTTGAAACAGTTGACTTTACCACAACTGAACAATTAAAGCATAAATGAACACACACTAAACACAAAAAGTACAAACTAGATAAGTAAACAAATAATTTAATAGAGATGTAATCAATAAAACGATCTTACATGAAGGTCAACCTTGTTACAGTTGTGTAAGATTATATCACACTATCATCGGGCGCTTGTAAGCAGTTATTTGCAGGAAACAAGTATTTACAGATGAGAATACTTCCAGTACAGTACTACTGTGTGTTATAAATTCAATTATAAATTAAACTGTAAATATTCCTCTTGCTAACAACTGATATAGCAATAAGTTCCAAAAGAAAGTTGTGCTACATATTATCCTTATTAATCTGTAGATAATCTAACAGCATTACCAAAATCATAAACCACACCATTTTTCTAAAATGATGGGATTTTTAAATTAAATCACAGACAAACAGAGCTCATCTTTTGGTCTAACATTCAGCCTCTGTTAACTGGACTCAGTGATGTAAAGCTGAGCTAAGAAGCTAAACACTTTAAGATGCAGTTAAATCTTAAATAATAGACAGACTGTTGGCACTGTGACAGCTGGTCCTCTGTTTGCTCTGCAGGAGGGCTGCAGAGCCTCGGACCAGGGTCTGTACTATGGCTAAGACTTGGACTTGAAACATGTTTCAGTCAAACTGCAAGACCTCAAAGAGGCAACCAACTACAAGGTCTAAATAGGTCCACATCTTGACAGTTGTTCAGTCCTTCTCCTGTCCTTCACTGAGGTATTTTAGGAGCAGGCTGATAATCAGTCTGATCCCACATGAACCCAGCATCAATACTTAGGCCTCTCAGATCTGCCAACACCTTCAGGAGGACTCCACACCCTCATGTGTGACCTGATTTTTTGACAGTGTGTTGTGTTAAAAAAACTTGGCACAGAAACAATCACTATTACAGGAGAGTTACTATCCATAAGTAACATCACTTAATCCTAACTGCACATTGCAACATTAAAATTTGTTGAGCTTCTTTAAAGGGGCATTGTGTAAGAATTACTGCCATCTTGAATTTGTGTATGAATAAGTAACTCTTGCACGTCACCATTTCAAACACGTGTTGCAACAACGGTAGCCGACGTGAATCAAAAAGCCTT